>WOGO01000264.1:0-26262 GCA_015342085.1 Leptinotarsa defecta
GGCGAGTCTTGGCCTACACCTGCCGATATAAAGGAGATGTCTCCCAGCGACCTGTCCACCTTCCTGGAAAGGACAGGATGGACGACGACCTAGGAGGACAACTCCTCGGGAAAATGTACAATGGGTCACATGTGGCCTAAGTGCGTGGGCTTACACTCACCCTCCCTACTCTACAGATACAGATGTATATACCTCTGAAGAAGCTAGCCACTCGCGCCAGCGAAACGTCAGGAAGAAATTCCAAAACCTACGGCCTCCGAACCTGGAAAATAATAACAATAGCAATGTTTTATCCGTATATCATTATCGGTGTGGACCTTTATTTTTTATTCCGATTCTGATAACTACCAAATGAAACTAATTTCGTCTCCCTGGTTCTGAATAACTTCACTCAAAATATTCTCAGAAGTTCGAAAAAATTGTAACTTTCATGTCCCGGCTCTATATTGGCATTCGCGGGAGTCGGTCAGCAATAAAAATACGAGTTTTCCTTCAAGAAACATGAGCTTATATTAAAAATATTGAATATATGAATTTTGGGATATATTTCTGCTGACATATTTTATTCTGATGAATTTTGAATGATATTTCGGTGAATTTTTCTATTGACAAGCAAAATTTCTCAAGAACTTCGTAAATGTCAATTTACCTGACAAATTCGACATCAGTGATTTTTTCATATTTTTAATGGTTGAAACCAGATTATGCTGTTTGACCTGCTTAAGGTCTCATCAGTGTTCCGTTGACAACAATGGTAGGTATATTGATTATCAAATTTTCGAAACTGTCGGGAATATCAAAAACTTCAACTTCACAATACCTATCATATGAACATTTTCCATTAAAAAAATTGGTTGAAAGAATACAATAGGTGTTTCAGTAACAAAAAGCAGATTTCTGAAATTTTTGATTTTTGCGTATACCTACGGAACCAAAATAGGCATGATTCAACCTACTTTCTCTCTCTCTCTCTCTCTGTCTCTCTTACCGTTTACGAGACCCCAGAAATACATTCGAATTTGAATTGAACTGCATATCTCGCAGAGAAGACGCCATATCATAACCATTTTCATTGAAAAAAGCACTGTTTGGTATTATACATGGATGAAACGCTTTTGGGCTATGATTTCATCTAGTTAGTATTTATAAATGAATGTAATTGATGGAAATGTTCCTTGTTCCTACAATTCTCTGATTTAACATTGAATTGAGTGTCTCTAATTTTGAATTATCACAGTGGTAACATTACTTTCATCCTATGGTGTGAGGTAACCCTCGTGGAATTGCAGAGACAGACATTATTATGACATAAAATGTATGTGAATGTTTCAACCCCGTTCACCGTTTTTGAGAAAGTGGTCACCGAAAAAATTATTTTCATTCATATAGATATACAAATTCAGTCTCTTTCATTTCATTTTCATATAAACTGGTATCTAACAACAACCGATATTCCTACAGTAGGTATTTAATATTTGATCAGTATCAACGGTTTTTGGCAGACGGAAAATGATTTTGAAAATATTAACTCTTTGATTTCAATAATTTCATAACTCCACATCACGAATAATTGAGTGTCAAGTTGAATGGCTACTATCCAACGAAGCCCGTTGTTCCTTACCCGTACGCCAAAGGCTAGAATCTTGAGAAAACACTCTACTGTGAACATTCCCGTAAATCCCCAGTTGAGGTACTTCAATGTTTTGGTGTAGGTGTCTCCCTGCTTGTCATACTGTTAACAAGATACGCATTTGGCATAAAGCCACTTTTTATCATAACAATATTCATCTAAAGATAGAAATACTTCGTATTCCAATACAATATGTTCACTGGAAGTAACAGAATAGTACGCACATTTTTCTTTTAATGAAATTTCCATTCTTTCGTTGTTTCAGTTTTGTTTCAGAAAAAGATTTATATGAGTTCAAAATACAATCATTTTCCGAAACAATTTGATTAAGATTTGCGTTTCATTTCTGATATTTCAATTATGAATAGTGTGTACTTGAAGAAACATGTAAAATACGAAAAGGGATGCTCATAGTGCGGTAGTACCATAGTACTTCCTGTGAAAAGATACGGAATGAGAAAAACTAAAGTTCATCTAAATTACTATCGTATCAATATCGATGAAATCGTTTCATCTGTTAATTTTTCGCATGTTTCATTTGACATGAGAAATTCTCAAAACTATTATCGTGCCTTAATTGGTTCATCACCAAGTGGAACGAACCTTTTCAACCTTTTTGCTGAAACAGTTAGTTTTTACAGGATACGTTACATCAATAATCTAGTAAGCATATGTTGAGCCTTCGACATCGTTAATGTAATTTCATTATGGACCAGTGTATTGCCTTACTCTCATAGTCCGGTTCACTAAGTGTTATTTCAAAAAATTAGGGTTTGCCCTCATAGAAAATTATGATTGAGGTATCATCCAATTCAAAATTTCACCTATAGAAACTTATGATTTTAGCTAAGTTTCATTCTCAACTACAATAACTCACACGAGAATTCGATTAAAAGACTCACTCCTGGCCAGGAGCATTTTCAATTTTATTTTTCCATATAAAATTCATTTTCTGAAAGATTTTTTTTTCATTGAATAGTGTTGAAAGTAATTTGGAATTCCTAATGAAGCTTGATGTGACACGTACTGTACGTGTAACTTTGACCTACGGGTTTTCTCTGGTATTCACCTGGTCCAAGTCGAAGTTAACTTCTTGTCGTCATCAGAAGGCATGATAATAATAATAGTGCCTTGGAGGCAGTTTTGCAGCTGTCATTCTTGCCTCACTGAGCTTGCTTAGGGCACATGATTTTCTTTGGGGGATATGGCTCAACCAGCGCAGCCCTAGTTAGAAAATGATAGTGATTATAATAGGAGTTTGTATCCCAAATTGTCCGTTCCGCGGTTGTACTTTCATCAACAACAAGAAAGCCGTGAACTTTTGAATTTGAAGTTTCTAAATGACAGAATATAGAGTCATTAGAAGTTTTCTGCATGGTCCGCTACCATCATCATATACCATGAGAGAGCAGGAATTGAAGCATTCCTCTTCAGGGCAGCTGCCCGAGCGACTGATGGACTCGGTAAAGTTTTCGACACTGAACAAGGTGATCACAGCTTTGTCACCGAGTTGGAGCCCGTCCATTAAAAGGTCCATATAGAAGCCGCAACACAATAAGAGGCCAATGCATGGGGATCTCAGCTTATCGAAGCGCCTAACTTTCGCTTTCCTCGGGTCGAGTGAGCTGAAGTCAGAAACTGAGGGGCTCATCATGGCCTGACAGGAGTGGTATTTTCAACACATCAGTCTGTCAATATGTCCAGAATGTCCAGCATAATGCCGTCCCAAGAGAGCGTGTTTCACTAGCTACGGCACTTTAACGGTAATGACGAGACATCGGTGTTGCTCTACGCTGCGGAAGATATTGAATCCCTTATGGGGAACGAGAAGTGCCGCATCTATTGAAACTATTTGTTCGCCACCCTTGGACTCATACAAGCTAATAAGCCTAATGTAATTTTTCTCGATCATCGTGTAGTTTTTAACCCCTGGAGACAAGAATATCGTCCGAAAAAAAAAAGGAAAAACGAATAAAATATCGAGATTTTTTCTTCGACCTTCGAAGACTATCCAGACCACTTTGGCAGGATGGTTGTTTTGATTATTGGAATCATTGGTGAAATAATGCCATCTCTACTTTCGAATCTCAAGATAATGCTGGCTTAATCAAATAGAACTGGCCGGTACTTGATTAGAATATATATACAAAAACTAACTAATACACTTTATTGTATGATTTTCACTATAAAGGGTTTTACAAAAACCGCGACACGTGTTTCGCTATACAATAGCTTTTATAAAACCCTTTATAGTGAAAATCATACAATAAAATGTATTCCTCAGTTTTTTTCATGTTGGCTTGCCGCACTAAGGCCGAAATCTTAGCCGGAAAATACAGAAAGCTGCATTTTCCGGTTTACCGTAAGCTCACTGCGCTTGCTCATCCCACATTATGGAGAGTGGTATTTGATTGATAATGCTGGCGCGCCTTTCCAAATGTATCGGGACTTCGGGCGATAGACCGGTCCAGCACAAAAAATAATAATTGTATTGAGAATATTGATAATATTAGAGCATTTATTGCTAAAAGTTGCAACCGTTTACAGATAAAATGGGAAATAAAATAAATTATAATCAATAATTTGACAGTGCATGAAAACTTAAGCTGAGTTACCGTTAACATTGAATATAGGCTCTGGATTTATTTTTTAACCCAACTAATGTACACGAGAGAATATCACAAATGTTATTATAGTTCATGCACGTTACAAACGTTGGAGCTTTAGGCATGATGTTAGTTTGTACCCGTTTACAAATGAAGTGCAGTTTAATCGAGATTATCGTCTGAACACAACTACGAGTCTATTAATATACGGTAGTAACTCTCAAGAATCGATTGCATTGTTCAAAAGTTTGCACCGAAATATTATGAAAGTGTGTGCCCTGCATTTCTGTATCTTTGTATTAGGTTGTTTCGAAAATTTTGCCCGTTTTATTGTTATGTGTTTTTGACCTCAATACCTAGAAAAATATCCATTTTACTGTGTCATGGTGTATACTGATCGATATACTGTATAATGTTTTAATTTTTTGGCTCTTCTCGGCTTAATACTATATGATGTCATTAAGCGATTTTCGGCAAATTGAACCAAAGCGCTACTGAAACATCTCGAAAAATTACTCAGGCATTCGGCAATGATAGTATTCGATCAATTACCAAGGTTTTGCTCACTGTTTCCTTCGATTACCGTGGCGTAGTGAACCAGGAAGTTGCCAGCCACCGTATTCACCAGGTTTGGTCCCCTGTGATTTTTTCTGTCCCCAAGATTGGAAAAACCCATGAAAGGATGGCATTTTGAGACGATTGAGGAGATAAAAACTGAATCGCTGAGAGAGCTCAAGGACGTACCGAAAAGTGAATATGAGAACTGCTTTGAGGATTGGAAAACACGCTGGCACAAGTGAATTTCATCTGAGGGGGACAACTTTGAAAGGGGCAATATAGGAATTGATGAATATATAATTTTTGTTGAGAAAAATTAAAAATTCATAGACAGCATAAAGTGGTAGGTACTTGAATTCGGTGGAAGTAAATATCACACACTTCCCTGACCCGCCTCCGTACAGGGCTATCAAAATCTAGAGTGGATATAGGTGGGACTGATCGTTCATATAATACATTTTTTTATGGAATACTTAGGTAACCCGAAATTAATTTTTCAAGGATGTTGTGGTGAAGAAAGGGCAAACGAAGATTGATTTGTTCTCGGTCTTAACTCTCGACATTTCAAACAAGTATGAACACTCTGGAAAGTTAAAATCAATGGATGAAATACGAACTATCAATGCGTCCAATATGATTATTTTTTGAGTATTTCGAAACTCTATATCATGTAGCAAATTCTTATTAGAGTCAAAATTATGAGTTCCCTTCCGAATATTCATAAGAAATCATGCTCAGTTTTCAATCCGATATTTCATTCTTGTTCGACACTTTCAACATGCCATTGAAAAACACAAATTATATTGATTTTTCGATTACAGATAGCATTTGCGTTATTCTATCTTTCACGTGGAAACTCTATACATACTACAATAAATATCAAATAGATATGACACACTTTTCTGTCACACAAATACCAAATAACTGAAAGTAAAATACCCCGAACTGTATATAATGAAACTGTATTAATTTGGAAAGTATCCACCCTGGATATTCTTGAAACTGATGCGTATATTTTTAATTTTTTGGCTATATTTGGAATAATTATGGAGTTTCAACTCTTCGTATGAACATTTCTGTTGTTCTGATGTCTTAAAATGTTTTGTACGTTGTTCATTACGTAGATTATAACTCCCAGTTCCTAATTGGACGATTCTGCAACCTGAATGGACGGATTGTTAACGACTTTAACTGGTTTTTTTAACCTTTTTTTTTCGGGTACTGTCCCTCGTTTGATAGATATTGAGAATATTTAAAAGTCATCCCGCTTGTTGAGTGACCTTTGTTTTTCAATTAAAATGACTTCTTTAATTTGCCAGATTCGGGGATTGTTCATTTGGGTTATCCGTTCGGTAGACTCGAATTTTATCCTACGTCCTTTTTGGAGATAGCTATTGAGAATGGAAACCAAAAAAAACTCAACAAGCGAGATGCCTGGATAAATATTTTCAGTATGTTTGATTATATGGATCATATATTTTTTGAACACTCTGAATTTATGCGATTTGATTGATTATCGGTTTTATGTCACTTGAAAAAGAAGTTAAGTTGTATAAAAGGCTTCCAATACAATCAGTACATTTACTGTAGTTCTTATCTAAATTCACTTATCCGGTGACTGAATACGTCGAATGTAGGACGAATATGGATGAGAAATACAGTAAAAGTACTAATTATATTCAAAGACTTTTATACAACTTAACTTCATTTTCTAGTGATATAAAACTGAATCAATCAAATCAACACTCAGAGTGTTCAAAAAATGTGTGAACTATATAATCAAACACATACTCTCATTGAATCTAGGTTCAATAACTGAATTTACTATAAGTAAAATCTTTGTATAGGTTTAACTTTTCGACCATATCTTGTAATTTGCGGAGAAGACCTCTCGTAAACGTCCTTTGTTGCATGTATATATTCAGTATCTTCGCTTATACTTTCTTCTAGATTTCTTTATTCGTTATGGCGTTCGAAAAACTGAGCCTTTTGATATTTTTTATTTCACTAATCGTGTTTCATTGTCGCAACCAAGTATAAATTCTTCAACATGAGCTAATCGTCATTCCTGTCATTTCAGATTATCAGCTTCAATTAGTACAACATCACCAAGTTCGAATTCTTTCTAGAAGAACTTTTTTGACGATAATTTGAGTTGTCCCAAATATTCGATTCTGAATCTTTTCCGAAGGTCATCTTTGAGTTTCATTCTGTACCTTATTTGTCTTCTCAAATCTGAACTCTCTACAGTGTCTATATCTGTAACTTCACATTCTGAAATTTTATTGAGAAACATAGCGGAAGTGAGTGGAACAAGATCTCTACTATCTACATGCAAATAAGTGAGAGGCCTCGAATTCACAATAGATTCACGATCACAAAGAATTGTGGGTAATTTCTCATAAGTTAGACTGGCTTCACCTGAGACTTTCTTGAGTAAATTTTTCATGATTTTCGCTCCAACAAAATTTGTACCCTTATCGCTATATAAAGTTGAAGGTCGTCTGGCTACAAATCTCCTAATGATTGTAAGAATACATCTGTGGAAAGTGACGATAGAAATCCCAAGTGCACAGCTCTATAAATAGCACACGTATATAAACATAACCAAGCTTTTTCCCAACAAAAATTTCCAACTGAGAGTTGATGACCCCTTCAGAGGCCTACTTCTGCAGAAATTTTATGATACATTTTTCCAACAGTTTTCCATCAAAATGTTTTCCACTCATACGGCAGTGAAATTTGAAATTCGTTCATAATACCAGGAACAATTGACAATCGATGATAAATTAGTTGAAGTGCTAATTCCTTTCTCAGACTCGATTGTCTTATCGTCTCTGATGTAGTGTTGACTAGGCCGGTGTTTTTAAGATTTCTTGAACCATTAATATGGCTTCCACCATTTCGACTCGATCAATTGTCTAGGTGAACAACCACATGATGGAATATCTGCGGGATTGAGATCTCCAAGAACGTGATACCAATTATTTGGACTTGTCAAGCTTCAAATTTCTTTTACTCGGTTCCAAAGAAGAAGTTTTAATTTTTTATCATCTTTATTCCAAGATCGGGCTGTTGTCGAATCATACCAGTAATAAACAAACATATTTAGATCTATACTATCCGTAACAGTTTTGGATAATCTCGCTCCTATTGTAGCTGCAAACAATTCCAATAAAAAAATTATAAATTTTTCAACGAAAGATAATCTACATTTGGGTTGTACAAGTTGTACAGTCACTTTCTTGCATGTTTAAGATCTCATAAATATGACTGTTGTGTAAGCGTTTTGACTAGCATCACAAAAGACGTGCACACTGCAGTGAAGTTTTCCCTTAGTGGAATCAAACAGACATCTAGGTATTTTCAAGTTCAAAAGTATGGGAATTTCTTCAACCCATTTGAAAAAACTGCTTCTAATGTCCTCTTGTACCTCAGCAGTCCAGTTTATTTTCAAATTCCACATCTTCTGCAATAATAATTTGAGACAAAGAGATACTGGACATGAAAAGCCAATGGGATTAAATAATCGATGAGCTGTTGATGAAATTACCCGATTTGTAACTACTTCTGTGTCGATATATCGAAACCACTCAGAATTGAGTTTTGATTCAAATAGAGTCCAAAACAGGAGATACAGTGTTATCAACTGAAGATTCATCAAAAGGAGTGTTCTCCCACCCTCTCATATCAATCTTCGCTGTCATATCAGATATAAGCCCAAATGTTGAGAAGCGAAATATCATCAACAACGAAGGTATAAACTCAATCAGATTAATATCTTTCTATAGGCACTGATTTAGAGAAGGTTGATTTTCTTTTCAAGCCGAGGCATCAAAAACTGGGCAAATCTTAGTGGGTTGTACTGCTTTCTTTCACCACGTGGCGATGGGGTAGGTAATGACCTTCTTTTAGTAAGTCTGACTCAGGAACTCCTTCAATGATTTCTTCAGTTTGCCGTTCTCTTAAAACATTATTTTATTGGTAACGATAACCATCTGATTCAGTTTTTTCAGTAGAAAATTGGGTCTTTTTTTGGCTAGTCCATAATTACGGAAGGTGATCATCAATCCACAACAAATATACCTCATATCTGCCATCGTCATTTCTAGTAACTGTGTTCAAAAAATCTAACATGACCAACTTCTCCTCAGTTTCGTTCTGAGTTCTCTCCTCTGATGGATCTGAAATGTCAAGAATATCCAGTAACCATAAATCAGAAATCGATTCATTTTTCCACAACATAGACATCACTAATGACGACTGTGAATTTTCTTTCATGGTCTACTTCAAGTTTACCCATCAGAGTCCAACCTAATCGTGTCTCTAGAGCTACTAACCATATTCTAGCTCATAGCGATTACCTTTAAATAATTTTCCGGCTATATCAGCCCTAATCAAAATATCTATGGGTCCCTCTTGAAGGTCACCAATTTCGATACCAACAGACTGTAGGACCCTCTCGAATACAATTTATGTTACTGCAAATTATCGACTGGTTAAGTGCTTCAGAGTTGCAAGAATATTTGTTTTTCAGTCTTAGGCAGTGGCAATTATGTTTGATGATAACGTTCATGATCCATCAAAAATGGCGTGGATGATTTCTTCTTGTCGTAAAAAATAACTTCTCAAATTTATAACTAATGTCTATAGAAGAAAAATTGAGTTGTATACAACTCTTTGAATATAATAAGTACTATTATTGTATTTCTCATCGAAATTCGTCCTACTTTAGACTTATTTAGTCACCGGGTGAATTTAGAATCTATTTTACATAACAGAAACAACAAAAACCATCAATAAGGGGTTATACTCCAATAGAAAAGGTGATTACAAATTAAACCCATCAACAATCGATTATTCAAGTAGCAGAATCGTCCGAAAAGGAACCTTATTGCTATAACAGATGCAATAAAAATAATAAAAACATCTCTATACGTACATATACAAACACCAGTTACGTTCATATGAAACACTAAAATATCTTGAAAAGGCCAACGGAGATGTTGACGTCCATTTTTGAAAAACACCGAACGGATATTTATTATTCTCAAATGATTTTTTTTATTTCTTAAATACTCAAAGGGAATACTTTCCAACAATGAAAATAAATAATGATTCATAACTTTAAAAACGTTTCTCAGTGGTATTTTACTTTCCGTGAACAAAAAAAAGCTTTTTTGCTCATCTCATAGCATAATGTGCACGATGCGGTCACTAGCAAATTGTGTGTTCAGTGTGTGTGTGTGTGGGTGTATGACATTTTCCATATCCAGTTAGTAAAGATAGTTTCTGCCTGCCGACTTTCAGACTCATTTACAATAAATCCAAAACTCACTAGGAACGATAAACTAACATAATATTTCAGGATATTTGCGACACACTGATTTAGAAAAGTGAAAATATTCTTATGGATTTGAAGTGAAGAAAAACACAATTGGAATTCGTTTTCTCATATATATCTTGATACATTTAGTCCAGAATATTTTTTCAGATTTAAAAGACGAAAATGAGTTACGTTGATTGGCGACCCTGCAAAGATAATTGAAAAAGTTATACTCCGTCACTTAACCGGTAGGTGGCGCTTTATAAGCAGTATGGGCCAAGTAAATGTAATTCGAATGTTGAATAAAAAATATCTGTCCTCACTAGTTTATGAAATAGTACATTGAGCTTGCAATTAAGTTATAACTAATACCTATTCATGTGATTTTTCTTCAAAAATGGTGTCGTTGGAAATCATATTTCATGTACATTGCGGTCCTAAAGTAATTGATAAATTCATTTTCTACGTGTTCATGAATGCAAATGAAGAATCCTGAAACAGATCAGTTTTTTTATTCGAAAACACACTTTTCCGATAAAATTATTCAACAGTCCCATCAACCTCCTGGAAGCTAAAGCTATCCTTATAAAAATTTTGAATAGAAAAGGGTAACGTGTGATACTTCGTTTAAAAGTTTTTCCAATTCTCTATGCAAACACATGGTGTTTTTGATTGAAATGAGATATTCGAGAAAAATTGGTTTTATATAATACCAACAGATCTCCCTCGTGACAAATACCTGACACGGTTTAATAGTCTATCAGTTATTTTGTTGACAAAAAAAGTAGCATCAGATATTACTGTGACATTTGAATGTCACAAAAAGATTAGACGTATTTGATATTTAGTTAGTTCGCTAGACCTCTCCAATTATTTGTATTGTATTTTGTTATAAATATTTTCTTTGAGAGTTTATAAACTTATTCGTGAATTGCTTCGAAATACGCTTATCTGAGACCCAAAGAATTGAAATATTGATATCACTTGGGGTGGGTAATAAAACAAGAACACAATCTGAGGTACGCAGAATATTTAATGAGAAGTATCCTGACCATCACATTTTCCAGTCTACTGTGAGTAGAACAGAACAAAAATTTCGTGAATTTGGAACTGTCAAAGATCTTTCCAAAGCTGGGAGATCAAAATTGAACAACAAAAAATTGGATGTTCTATTATCTTTTGAGGAAACCCCGCTGACACCTACAAGAGAAGTATCTGGTGATAATGATGTATGTAAAACTTCTGTATTGAGAATTTTGAAAACACAATAAATACCATCCATATGAAATTCAATTACATCAAGAACTAAATGAGGATGATCCTGATCATAGATTAGAATTTTGTTTACCTTAGATTGAACGGTGAACGAGCAAAATTGTCGATATTGAAGTACGCAAAATCCGCACTGGATGAGGGAAGGTCACACTCAGTATCCTATTGCAGTGAACGTTTGGGCTGGCATATTGAATAACAAAATAATTGGATCATATTTTTTTGAAGGGTCAAAAACTGGGGCCAATTACTGGGATTTTTCATAGAATGTTTCAATATTTAACAAAGTGTTCCTGATCGTGTTAACACCGCAGATAATAATAGAAACATATGTTTTCAACAGGATGGAGCTACACCACATCATGCAGCAGCCATCGATGGCTCGGTAGACGTGGCGAAATCGAATGGCCAGTCCATTCTTACGATCTGACTCCACTTGATTTTTTTTGTGTTGCTATTTAAAATCAAAAAAATTACATGAGGAAACCAACTAATATTAATGACTCAAAACACCGCATCAGGCGAGAAATCAATTAAATCACCGCAGATATATTGCAAAACATTGTCGAAGAATTTCAAAACCATCTATTTTTTGTTAGGAAATGAACGGTTCCCATTTTGAGCATATGCTTTATACTGTTATTATTTCAAATATTCACTTATGATGCACTGTTTGGAACCTTTGGTGTAGTAATTAATATTACTGGAGCTTTTTTTTCTCCAACACCAAATCGTTATTTTTAAACCTCGACACGTGTTTCGATCACCAAGTGATCATCTTCAAAGAGGAAGATGATCACTTGGTGATCGAAACACGTGTCGAGGTGTTGAAAATAACGATTTGGTGTTGGGGAAAAACTCCAGTAATATTAATTTCAAATATTGTTGAAAGCCTTAAAGTTTATTTTGTTCAAATTGAACAAATGAATTTCACAAACATCCAATTATAAAAAAATACCTTTCTGCTGAAAAAAAGACTGAAAACCTTTTCAAAAAAGTATCATACGCTACCCCTTTCCTTCTAAAATTTTCATAAGGGAAGCTATAACCATTAGGAGGTCGATGGGGCAGTTGAATGATTTTATTGAAAAAGTGTATTTTCAAATAGAAAAATTATTCTGTTCCAGGATTTTTCATTTGCATTCATAATTATGTAAAAAAATTATTTATTCGTTTCTTTAGGATCGCGCTGTATATTAATTCACGTGAAATTCACTGGAAATTAAATGATATTCTAGGAATTATTGACACTGTTCACTGAGACTCTTCAAAATATACATTAAGTATTGCTCTTTTATGTTTACTGGAATGAAAAGTATATTTTTGTGCCGGTATGCCTCATTTCAACAAATACATGTAACGTACAAAAAGTTCTACGATGTTTGCGGAAAATATCCCTACAATTTCTACTGTGAGTTGAGCTCTAATTTCTGAATGACTAGCTCGACATATCGTCTATTATATCATATTGGAACAATATAGGGATCGTATGGATTGAGAAGGATTATAAATTGATTTAATTGATATTTTCAGTGGTCGAAAATGAACAAGTTTGATGATTCCCATGAATTTTGGATACGAAAACATTTATGTATAATGAGAGTATATAATAATGGAACTCACCTTCATCATCAGTAATAAAGTATTGAACACTATCAACATCATAATAAAATATTCGAATGGTGTCGACACGACGACCCTCCAAATCTTATACTTAAAGCTATTTCGCTTATTTGGCATATACCTCTCTAATGGACGAGCTTGTATGGTGAAGTCTATACAGGATTTCTGAAAAAAAATGGTATCGATTTCTTCTGCATAGATTTTGGTTTCAAGAAAAATTCTATTCAGTTGAAGCGGAACACTGAAACACTCCCTTTATCAAAAATCAACCGTTTCTCGATATATTTCAGTTTTTTTTGGAAAAATAAATTATGTACATGTCCCATATAAAACTTCGTGCTACGAAAGTTCCACTTCGGACAGTAACAGTAACTAATTATTCAACCGCTCCATAAAGATGACAGCAGTAGATAAAGGGCCCTTGCATTATCCCTAAGGAGCAAATAAGTGAGTTTCAATGTAGCACTTCGGATAATTCATCATTTTTTGAATAGAGTCAACAGATTTTTCTTGAAAAGTCTACCGCAAAAACAGGTGCTTGCAACAAAATTAACCCAGGAACATTTCATAATGTAAGAAATGAATCTTCATTATTGTTGAGTAGTGAATGATATGAGCATTCAGTGGGTTTTGCATTCAGTGGAATCATGATTATTGTTCTGTTTGGCAAGGGCAAGAAAAATCTTTCAGATAGATAACTATAAACCAGTCGCTTTGCTATCATTGATATCAAAAAGCATAGAAGAAGTCGTTAACCACCATATCCTAAATATTTGAAAGGCTTCAACATCTTGAGCGATCATCAGATCATCAAAGATCAACAAGCGACCTTCTATCGTATGTCACCCATATTTGGAATAACGCAATCGAGAAACATGGAAAATCAAGAACTGTTGCGCTTGATATTTCTAAGCCTTTGACCGTGTGTGGCATGAGGTTTTGCTGGCCAAACTTCGATGCTATTGCTTGTCGGATCATTTTTGTGTATGGCTCTTCAGCTTCCTGAAAAAAAGTTCTCTGCAAGTGACCGTCGATGAATATTTCTCGAATACATTCACCATCAACGCTGGTGTTCCCCAGATATTCATATTGTTTTCAACCCTCTCTTTATTATAAATCAACGACTTATTGGAATCCAATATATTGCTTTGCTGACGACAGAACACTTGTCTCGTCATTCCATTTACATTCCAGGACATCGGCTACGGCGAGGTACATCTTCACCGGCAGCCGGAGGTTACATTCTTAATAAGGATCTAGAAGTGATTTCGATTGGGGTGAAGTAACCAGGTTCAATTCAGTGCCACAAAAACCCAGGAATTGGTTTTCTCCAAGAAGGTAAATGTCTCCGAACAGGATGTAATAATGTCAGGACAGACAATTTCGCTTTCTGCATGGATAAGTTTGTTGGAGGTAAAAATGGACACCAATGTCTTGACACAATCATGTCGCTGGAATTGCAAAGGCTGCTTCTCAAACGCTGGGAATACTGTTGCGAACCAGAAAACTGTACACACCTCACCAACTTTTGATTATTTATAAAGCTCAGATCAGACTTTCTTTGGGGTATTGTTCTCATGTATGGAGCTCTGCCCCCAAATATACCCTGAAGTTACTGGTTCCATCCAGAAAAGAGTCATTCGCCTGACTGGAGACGCGAACATAACGTGCAACCTTGAAAGCCTGGAACATCGAAGAAAGGTTGGAGATTTTTCCCTCTTTTATAGATACTTTCGCGGGAAGTGTGCAAGTGGCACATTTGATTCCACCAAGAGCGATACATATCAGAAACACCTGACGGATTGTGGCTGATCATCGTTTTGAGGTTTAACTCAGTTAACCTCCAATTTCACTGTTAGATTTCTTCTATCTGGAGAACTGCGTTTGAGTGGAATGAATCTTCAGGATTTTCCTGTAGTGCTTGTATTTTGTCCTGATTCTCAGAACTGATATCAAACTGACAGTTGAACCGGTTTTTAGAAATACTCGTAAAGAAGTGTTGGACAAAATATTGAAGTACCTATTGAACGAGGTAACATGGGATATCCCTTAAAATAAAAAAATTGGAATGATGCTACTGTCTTTTATATCACAAATGATTCCTTTTCATGAAAATTTCTTCTGAATTTGATATCTTGTCCCATCCAAAAGTTAAGAGGGAAGAAGACCATTCATTTTTGTACCGTGTAGAAAAAACTATGTGATAATATCAAAAATTTTAACTTACTTGGTTCTTATCGATTTCGCCACTCTGTAACTCCGCTTCACCCTGTTCTTGAAATGTAATGATGATCAAGGCTACGAATATATTTACAAAAAAGAAAGGAAAAACTACAAAATATACAATATAGAAAATAGATATCTCTATTCGAAAATTCTGTATTGGGCCTTGATCTTCATAAGTGGCAGCCATGGAGTTCTGAAGTACCCTACAAAAAAAAAATAATGAATATTTTAACAATATGTTCTACTTGATGTATAAACATAGAGTTTTAGAATCCGTCTAATGTTCAATGAAGTACGTAAATTGTGTATTTCGACAACATATATTTTATTGTCACATTTTGGAATACTTATAATCTATAAATCGAAATTCAATTTCATGAATGCCCGAATATTTTTTCCACAACCAGGAATGTGTTTATTAAATAAGGAGATATATGAACTTGAAAGTAAATAAAAAGTAATTTGAAGTTCAGATAATTTTTGAGTAAACAATATTATTATGAACGACTTTTTCGAATATTTTTTTGTATTTGAAAATGTAAGGTTAGCATCATTTGCTAATTTTTCATTGCCCCTATATGAAGAGTCAGTCGGTAATATGGATACACAAAATTATAAAGTCAATAAACAATTGAAACTCACAATAAACTAATTTTTGTGAGTACTGTATTAACAATAATATTTGAAATTGAGATTTCGATTGTGGAATCATCTTCATTTTGAGATCAAGATCTTCATCATTATATTTCAAAGTGAATATTGATTGATGATTGTGCATGAATGACACTGATATACATCTGTTTCAGCTTATCGGGCATCGTCAGTACCGGGCAGGTGGTCCTCGATTGAAGACAAATTTGTGAATAACCAAGAAAAGTACTTGATAAAAATAACTGCGTAAACGCAAACGAGACATAAGTGGAATAACTCACAGGTGTGACACCCAAGTCGAATTGCCAAATTTTTATGTCAGTGTTGGTGGTTTGACCAATCAAACGACAACTGCGATAGCAGAAATTTGGGGAACTATCCTGGAATGCCATCGAAAAATATGTTTGTTTGGAATATGTTTTCTTCCGTTAACCAGCTATCGCTCCCCTACGAACGACAACCCTCAGAAGTCAAAACTTGTGCGAGCTAAGCACTAACGAGGTCTTACCTTACGAGTGATTCCTAACACGGGTTGAACGATAGCAAGTAAAAATCGAGCGTTCAGCCTGCGGCTGGAACTATCGACTCACACATCGGCCGATTGACTGAGTGAACAAAGCACCCACGTCGAACCGCCCGGCTACCGAATACACATGTTTCTAAAAATGATATGACCCATTTGTCCCTCTGACAAACATCAGTCAAAAGGGTAAGAGAGCCAGGCTCCAACCTGTCCGAAACCAAGATGGCTATCGGTTACATTTTGTCTTCAATCGAGGACCGCTTGCCCGGCGGTCCGGGTAGGCGGTAATTAAAATGGAATCGATATTCAAATAAATACTTTACGTTCAGTTCAATACTTTCTTCAAATAATGACTCTGTAGGATATAAATGCGATTTGTTACACACCTAATCCGAGAATATCTACAACTAAAAGAAAGAATCCAACTACTTTACTAAAATGAATGTATATACTGCGTTATTAGATGGATTGAAGAACATTGTCAAGATTAAATTTAAAAATATCTATATTTGAATTATTTGGAACATCACAATTATCATATCTTGCCGGAAAAATATTCTATATGTATTATTTGTTCACGTCCATATCATTGTTAATCGGAATAAAACACTCTTCAATTATGTTTCTTGAGAAATGAACGGTTACTACCGAAGTCTAAAAATCCTATAAATATGTTATGTCCTTACACGGTTAGTAGGCAAATTGGGATTGAAGTTTGGTTTCTTGAGGAATCGAAAAGTTCAACAACGAAATATTAGAGGCGGTTCGAACCCAACTTCCAAATTTTGAGTTTGTAACAGCAAATACTTTGAATTTAAAAAAAAAAAGCTACTTACTGGGGCCAACCCTCGCCGGTTTGTACAGCAAACAGCGTCAACATTGCCATTGGCACATTATCGTAATGGAATTTTTGAGGTAACCATTCCCGTACGTCTACTTTAGGCACATCACTGTCTTCTTCATATACAAAATACTGCCCCCTGAAAATTATTTTCGTGAAATAAATGCTTAGCTGTCGAATGAAAATTCATCAGTTGAAAAAAAAAACAATTCTGTATCGAGAGCTTATGAAACATAAAAACTCTCAATCAGAGTATAATTGAATAAAACTGGCCGATACTTGTTGAAAATCCATATTAAAAAACTAATCAATACAGTTCATTGTATGATTTTCACTTTTCAAGTTTATGCTTGAAGAAGTTATTGTATAGCTAAACACGTGTCGCGGTTTTTGTAAAACCCTTTTATAGTGAAAATACAATAAACTGTATTGATTAGTTTTTTTCAATCAGAGTAGTTGAAACTTTTGTGTATGTTTCCTTCCAGTTCAAAATCAAATAGCAAAACTTTGAATCAGCGTATTTCATTTTTTCTAACATCAATATATTTTTTCAACTTGATGAAAATCAAGACAAAGAACTAGTATCGTCTCCAGAATAGAGATAATGAAAGAGTTGATTGTGGAAATAATTCATTGGATGAAATTTCAACGAAATTTTGAAAGTAATTGGAACAATTGTGGCAAGGAATAAAGTAGAAAGTTGAAAACATTATATTTTTCTCTTGATCAAAGGAATTGTAACATATAAACATGACGGACAAACCTGGCACTGTTAATAACCGATTAGGTATTATAATTAATTTGTTATCGAAAAGAGGGACACCTGTCGTCAGAATTCTCTTCTTCATCAGGCCTATTAGCGTGTATGAACCTTAGGGTGGGGAATGAATAGTTCCAATAATTGCTGCATTTCTAATTCATCAGAACGCATTCAATATCCCCCGAAGTGTAGGGCAATGCCAGGCCGCGTTATGACGAGGGTTATAGGCTGAGACCTCATATTCTGGACATGTCAACAAGTGCATTAGGGTATCAGGCCCCTTCTCGGTAAGTTCTGCACCTTGTATCAGAAACCTCTATACCCATCATGTGACTGCGGTAGACTGAGTTGTTGAAGACGTCACTCTGGCAGGACGTTATTATTAATATTATCATCATCATTAACAATAATATTATCATATAAAAGGATCAATGAGTCTTGTTTAGTTCTTTATCTCTATTTATTTTACGATCCATAGTGTAGGTTTTTTTTAATTCACTACATATATTCTTTATGTATAATATATAATGACGAATGGCGTATAAAAAAAATTGAAATTCATATCCACGGTCTGAACTTTTAAAAATAAGTAATGATTCACCTTGAACAAGCTTTGTTTTTCTGGAAATGAAAAGGAAAGTAAAATTACCTAAACTGAGGGGGTATATTTTTAGAAAAGAATAATTTTTGGGAAAGAAAGGTTTTGGCTTCCTACTTCTCCAGCTTGATATAAAAAATGTAGGAATACTGTGAATTGCAAAACTCTTCTCTCCAGAACTGAATTTCAATTTCTATTCTGCATTTATATAGTGTACTGTACTTTGTAAGATATAAAGAATTGAAGAATTCAGCAAAATTATCTTGTTTTTTAAGTATCTCAAATATATATAGTTATGTAAAATATATTACCAAAAAGTTGGCAGATGAATGTTATGCAGACCGTGTTTTAGAAAGACGTTTCAATATAAGGGGTCTTGAAAGTGACCACTATGGAAGTTATCCATTTTTCAAATATGGTATGGTATGGGGTCGACGTAGACGTTTCTAATGCCCCACCGAAAACGTATTTCAAAAGCCATTGATATGCAATGCAGAAGTATTACAAAAAACCAAACAATTGCCAATAGTATGGGAATTATATGAATTAATGCATAATATTCATTTCTAATGAATCAACATTCGAAAATGATAAACACAAACATGGATATTCTACTGAAACAGAAAACCGATTTCATTATTTCCCAACATAGGTTGAGAAAATAATGGCAGCAGTATGCAAGCAATAAATTATATAATCAAAATAAATGAATTTGAAAAATGACTATTTTATCTGCTTTGTGATATTGAACCTTATTTATTGGGGGCTTTTGATAATAAAATTTCTCTATAAAATGTTTCAAATTTCAAATTTTTTCCAATGTGCATTATATCTATTAAGTATGTTCATGTACGCATGTATTGTAGAATAAATCTACATTAGTAAGATATTAATGACTGATATTTTACATATAAACATTCTTTTATTTTTGAATGTATTTCTTGTTTAGAGCTCAGCAACTGTGTGAATTCTGAGCTTCAATGGAGTCCTACTATCTATATCAATATATATCTAATCAAAACTACCTGGGTTTTTTATTCTATTCAATTGTATTTGAATATATTTCTTGATCTGAGCCCGGCAACTGTGTGAACTCTGTATGGTACTGGTGCGTTTTTACTTACAACAGGACTGGGTATCAGAGGGCTGACTGCTCTTGGATTGGTCTGACTATTCTTCAATTATTGAGAGAATCTTCGTGTTATGAAATGCCGGTATTCATTTCTTATTGATGGAGTGATGATATTTGAACAAGCACTCTAATCATCATTCGAGTCAGAAAAGAATGTTTATTAGGAATCTAACAATCTGGTAGAGAGGATAAGACGTATCTGCGAATCAGAAGAAGTGTACCATCTGAAGAATGCGTTTATTTGTAACGGATATAACGAGGCCGACATAAATCGAGCCTTATGACCCAATCAGAAACACTCCACGGTGATATTTGAGCGAACAGCCAATGAAAGATCGTTGCTGTACTGCATAAGCGGTTTGGCGGATCAAATTGGAAGCTTTTAGTAAGGGAAGGTACACGCTATGCTATAGACGATCCCTCCCGATATAAAAGGCCCCGACACTCTGTCGAATGAGGCACTCATGTTTCCAGTTAACGGATGATCAATTTCTTCATCCACTCACTCCAGCCAGGCAGGGGTTTCCCGTGAAGGGCGATACTGATGTCTGAGGACATTAATGCCGCCATCCCATGATCAATTATGACCCATTTGTCCTTCTGGCAAACGCCAGCCAAAAGGGTAAGGGAGCTAGGCTCCATCCCGTCTTGAACGAAGACAATCGAACAAATTGGAAGCATCCTCAAGCATGGAGTTGGGGACATTTTTGAGCCCACAAGAACGACAGAGAATAGTTTCAGGTCAGCTGAAGACCTTAAGGATCCGTTGAGTACTCCAGGAGTATACCGAATATCGTGTAGTTTTGGTTTGTTGTACATCGGAATCACAAAAAAAAGTGTTAAAACGCGCTTGACTAAGCATAAAAAAAATTGCCGCTATGACCAAACAGTTAAATCGATGAAGAAATCAGTTTTTGAGCGAAACTGACATGGAATGATCATTCGAAGATGTAGCCATTGAAACCATTATGATGATGACAGAAAGTATCTACTATGACAAACTAGTGGCATTTCAATTCACATGGCGGACTAATGAATACAGGAGTACAGAAGCAAATTACTAGTCTTGAAATTCAAACTTATTCGAAATCTTTCATAATCAATCACGTGCCAAATAGTTTTCTATTTACTTGCTCCTCAATCAACTCAATCAATCTAAATGAAAATACAACTGTCTTATTTTCATTTGGATGCCTAAGAGTATGTTGATTGCACGGCTCTCTACAAAACTCATTGGACTATTTCAGTAAAAAAAAAATAACAAGATTGAATTTGATAGATTCGTTTACTTACTGACAGGTTACTTCCGTAAATTTACTAGCATCTGTACAATAGAAGAACTTCCCGTTGAACAGTTGAACGGCAATCACAGCAAATATGAATTGGAATAATATGTACACTATTAAAATATTTATCACATTTTTCAAGGAGTTCACCAAGCAGTCAAAGACTGCTTTCAATTTCGGCACTCTTTTAATTGTTTTTAATGGTCTAAGAACTCTCAACACTCTCAAAGACTTTATGGTAGATAGATTCGCAGCCGCCGGCCGTTTCCTGTAAAAAATAAAGTCAGTTCTACAAACATACATACATAGAGTTATACAAATGTGTACATATATTTGCACAGATACTTGCACAGACGTTGTACAGGTACTTGAGCGAGCATATCACATGCACCTCTTCGGAATGTGTACCCGTTTCGCAACGCGTGTTGATAAAAGTAATATTTATTTTCACTATTGTCGAAAAACCCCGAATTTATTGCTTGACATATGTTTTGTTCTCGGGTATAACAAGACTTCAATGAATATGTATATGAAAGATAAATTGAAGATTCTTCATTATTTTTCAATTGCTGATCTCTCAAAATAATTCGTATATCCTTTATGAATCATCACTTCTGAATAATTTTGAGAAATTGACTATCAACAATTTTGGTAGATGGTTTCATCAAATATCACAGAAGAAAATGCTATATATTGAAAACGTAATATCACTTCGAAATAAATTCTCAGTGTTCTTGAAGTAATCCACTATCATTTGATATGAAACCTGATTTTTCAAATTTCTATACTTACGCGAAATCAAAACCCATGGAAACCAGAGCGCAAACAACGACTACTGCATCCATGATATTCCAAACTTCCCTGAGATAAGATCCGGGATGTAAAATAATCCCCAAATCGATAATTTTCAGAGCCATCTCCACCGCGAAAACACTCGTGAAAGCATAATCAAACTGATCCAAAATTCCGTTCCAAAAAGAATTTTCATCCACTGGATCCTCACATGCTAAGGCGATAGAGCTGAGACAAATAACAACCATAATGAAAAAATCGAAGTAACGTAAATTGACCACCCAATGAGCACCTCTTCTCACCCTATGAAGACAAGAAATGAAAATTATTCAACAAGAGGATCTTAATGAAGTTCGACAAAAATACTTACGGGTTTGTTGAAGAAAGTATGAACATACTAGAATATGGCAGCATTGGTTTTGGGCCAACGATTTCTTCTTCCTCCACTTTTTCTTCCTTCTTTTTCTTTCCTTTCGAGGGGCTTGGTAAACAGATCTCGTTTCTTAGATTCGAACCTTCCATTTGCAAAGCCTCCATTTCTTTCTCTAGTTCTAAAGCTTGTTTCTCTTTATTTTCCTCCGCTTGTTCCTCTTCAGCGGCTGTTAGTTCTTGGGCATTAGCTAAGTTATCGACGGCAATGGCCAAGAATACATTGAGCAATGTGTAGTTTCCAAATAACATAAGGACTATGAAATAAAGAGAGTAAATCATTCCGTTGTTGGGCCCTCCTAGTGCATTGATGCCATTGTACATTACTTCATTCCAGTCTTCGCCTGTTAGAATCTGGAAAAAGAATTGATATTTTCAGTAATAGTCATTGACATTGAATCCATATGATGCACTGTTTGGGACCTTTGGTATAGTAATGAATATTACTGGAGTTTTTTCCAACACCAACCCGTTTTTCGATCACCAATTGATCATCTTCAAGAGGAAGATTGAAACAGTTCAAAACAGATTAAAACAGTTTAATCTTCCTCTTGAAGATGATCACTTGGTGATCGAAACACGTGTCGAGATATCAAAATAACGGTTTGGTGCTGGGAAAAAAACTCCAGTAATATTCATTAAATCCATGTCAAGGGAAAATAGTTGTTGATTGTATCCAGAAGATATTAGAGCTGTTGCCTACTTGAAAGAATTCGTTAGTAACATCGACAATGAGACACGATTCATGGACCGCTATTTTTGAGTTTCAAAAAATGGAAACGTCGAGAGTGATAAAAAATGGGCGTAGTTTTGGAATACCGTATTCTTTCATAGAGTAATAGAATAGACGTGTTGCGTTTTTTTATCAAAATTCAACAAACATTTACAGTTACTATTATTTACTATTGCCAAACATATTCGGGTCTAGGTTTTTTTACCTAAAAGTGCAGGAGCGAGACACTACAAGACGTAAGTATTTCACTTCATAGGAGATAGTAGTGTATTTCGTTTGTATGGAGAAGGGAATAATATCAACAAATCGACGCAAGAATGTAGAAGTAATCTGACATCACATACCTATCGTGGGTAATTACCTAGTTTGTGTGATGGTTGTTCGGAATCCGACCGCTCGAAAAAATTCTAAATGGCTGAATGTGAAAAAAAATGTGTATAACTTCCATGTAAGGTAACGAATGCTCGCATGAAGAGTTGAAAAATGAATTCAAGTTTTATAGCATTGAGTGCACTAAAGAATATATTGCATCCACTAATACTGTCTTGAATTCATGTTTCGATAATGGATAATAATATGTCAGTGTTCCTGGGAATCACAAGTTTACACTTGATGTACTTCAACATACATGACCATGAGTACCTGAGCATGGGTAAAATCAAGCTTTTTCTAGGTCGTATGTATTGTGATTGATGTTTCAAAAATCCACAAGGACTCACACGAGAAACAAAATGTCGTTATTCACATACGAATCTGAAGTTTTGATTTGAAATAAATGCTACACTGTTTGTGTATGATTATACTCTTTCTGCGAAATATTTAGTCTACTTGGTTGGTTCATCCATCAAGTCGATGGATCGTATGTAATTTTTTTCAGTAAACTGTCACATTCTTTTATAAATCATACACATTCGGCGGTGTCAGAGTGCCGATAGTAGGTGAGGTTAGGTCCAAAGTGAGTGGGTCTATTCGACCCTCCACCGCAACCCGCGAAGGTTTATTATGGCTCACACCTATTCTCACTCGGCCAAACAAACCCAGCTTCTCAACGAAGCCGATTAGTTTGTATGGTGAGTGGTCTTTCAGGTCAGATGGTAAGAGTGCAGCTCTGCCGAACTCTAAAGACCTGATTCAGTCCCCAGCGGGACAGGCATAAAGTATATGATCTGTTAATGAGGTAGTCGGATAGTCAAGTTGCAAGATTCCCACCTTGCGCGCAAGAATTTGCTAGCCTGCTCATAGGGGGTTAGTTTCCCCACCTGAGACAGATTCTGCGTACGCCGCAGAGGTCAAATGGAGTCGTAAACTCGACATCCAACTCCTTTGAAGACTCGCTCCTGTACTATATTTACAGGGAGGTCAGTTGGAGTCGTAAACTCGACATCCATCTCCTCTGTAGACTCGCTCCTGAACTAAATTTACAGAGAGGTCCGTTGGAGTTGTGAACTCGACATCCATCTCCTCTGTAGACTCGCTCCAGGATTAAATTCACAGGAAGGTCAGTTGGAGTCGTAAACTCGACATACATCTCCTCTGTAGACTCGCTTCTGGATTCAATTTACAGGGAGGTCAGTTGGAGTCGTAAACTCGACATCCATCTCCTCTGTAGACTCGCTCCTGAACTAAATTTACAGAGAGGCCCGTTGGAGTCGTAAACTCGATATCCATCTCCTCTGTAAACTCACTACTGAACTAAATTTACAGGGAGGTCAGTAGGAGTCGTAAACTCGACATCCATCTCCTCTGTAGACTCGCTCCTGAACTAAATTTACATCGAAGTAAGTGAGTTATTCTAAAATAATAGAATGCCAATGATATAGGAACAATAAAAAAATGAAAACGATGCTTGATATAGTATATTCAAATTCCCCCCGTACCTTCTTTCGGTTTTTCAGTGCAGCGCATCACAGCCTATTATACGGTTCTTTTAAAGAGTTCCCTACGTTACGAATATTCGTACTAGTTTAGATGAAAGAATCATTAATAAACATGTATGCAATTCATTTGAATTTATTTTCGAAACAGTTGATCAATTCGTACATGCTCTGCTACTTCCATTATTTTCTCTCTACTCGCTGGGTATATTTCTTCTGTTTATCAACACACACTTTAAACACCCTCTTAGTTTCAGGTACTTTCCCGAGCAAAACTGTACCTGACTTACGAATGTAACCGCCATTAGATCACCGAGCATACAGACATTGATACTGTTGGATTGCATTTCATGTTCATGTTTCGTGTCATCGCATTTTCGGACTCAGGTTGATTTTCTGACTACTTTCCAACAATTAATTCGTGATACATGCTAGCATCGATGATGAAATCATTGCAGACCGAAACATCGCTGTTTGGTATGACTTCGTAACAGACGGAGTTTAGGAGCCTCTTTTTATTATTGATATTCGTTGATTCTTTCTTTTGTCGATCCCATAGATGGTATCTTCATTAGAATATATGTCGTGGCCTTTTCCAAATCTTACTGTAATTATCATTTTCTTGCAGATGCTGATACCACTGAAGGCATTATTAGAATTCAGCATAGAGATTTGAATGTAGTTTCTAGTACAGGAAGTTTATGTTTCCTTCGTGCTTGGTTATTTGAATTAGTTGAAGCTTAAAGATATATCAAGTCTCATCTTTTCAAAGTTCAACTCAACACTCAACAACGCGGCAGAGATCAGCCTTACTGTATTGTTGAATGAAATTGCTAATTGGAAACAACTACAAAGGACAAGCAATGATATCTCAGATCCATCCATATCTAAAGGATTTATTCTTGTGTGACAATGACGTCTATCTTTCCACATTCAACCTACCTATATTGGCCTTCCTTCCAGTCAGCATCGCCACAGCAGAGAGGTATTTTCCACCCTCGGGCGCCTCAAGGACTGGATAAGAACAACCATAAGAGAAGACCGTCTGGCGTCATTAGCACACATAAACGTTCATAGAGAAATAGCAGACAAAATCAACCCAAACAAGACAGTCTCATTATTTCCGTTATGATATTCATTTATATCAGTGTTTCTATCATTTACTTTTTTCTATTCTTTGTTTTTCCATGTTATGGTCATACAAAATAAAGATGTGTTCATGTACATCATAATAATTTTACTTACAAGCTCAACCCTTATCCAGTGCATTTCTTTAATGCCCCCCTTCCTTTTATTCTCTAAACGGGTCAACTCAAAAAATTGAAATTTGGGATAATGAAATTAATGCATGAATACTTTATTTCGAAGTGAAATTGACAGATGAAACTTTCAAGATGGAGAC
>WOGO01000265.1:0-26253 GCA_015342085.1 Leptinotarsa defecta
GAACAGTGCTTTCAAAAAATTATTCTTCAGTGCCATCTACTGGCGAGTTACAGAAAAATTGATAGCCTAAAAACCTTCTCTATGAAAAATTACTTATACATGTCTAGTTTCATCATGATCGGTTGAGCGATGTAGAAGTTTATCACTTACCAATCAACCAACCAACCAACCAACCAACCAACAAACATCCATTTTTATTTATTAGATAATGACAGACAACTTTGTATTTGAAATAAGCTGATGTAGTGAATAACGCACACAATTTTATAACTCGCTGAAATGTACAAAAGTTATTCACAAAAGGTGAATAGAAATTCAACTCATTTTAGGTTGAACATGCTCAAATCCAGGATGTTGAGTATAGCTAGCTCAACAGATAAACAGACAAGTTATTAAAATTGTTATTTTCAAGAAAGAATGAATATTCCATTATTCATAATATTGATTGTTTGCCATGTCAGTAATGGATTTTTGAAATTTGACAATAATGGGAAGAGAAGTTTCTAATCTTCCAAAATAATTTATCGACCTTGTGTTTTTATGAAGCACTGATATCTAGAGTGGATTCAAAAATATATCTTGGGAAATATTAGAAAAATCAGAAGACAATATTGATCCAATTCAATTCAACGCAAGATATAGTTTGCGCCAAATTGTACCCGCCCCAGAAGATAGCTATTGGTCACACAAACTGATGTCAACAGTATATTGGCAAATATGACTTAAGTGGGCGGAATCTTTCAACACAGAACGATTTTACGTTTCTGCGCTGACTCATCTTAGTTGGCGCATACTATAGAAGGTATGGGTTTTATTCCATATAAATAGGAATGAGACAGTAAAAATTCCGCCAATAACAATTGTTAATTGAAAACTTCGTTAATAAAATATGAGCAGTACAACTGAGGAAGTTGCTCATCTACGAACAACTCTCAAAAATCTACTGAGCGTTCAAAAACCATCATCCTCTCCTTCAGCTCTTGTTCTACGCCTCTGCAAGGGTTTGGACCCTTAACCCAACACTGATTATATATTCTAGAACTCACCATGGGGAGTACACGATGCAATCTCCAAAGGTTAGCTGGGGGCGTTTTTTTGAAAAATTACTGTCTTGTTTTAGGTCCTAAATTATAAGTGAGTCCGGAAATTTGGCAGATACATTTATATTTGATAGCAAGAAGACATCGGTAATACAATTGATAGCAAGAAGACATCGTTAATACAATAAAATGACACTTTCTCAAAGGACTTTTTCTCTGGTATGAGACAAGTGAATTTGTTTACCTGAAAAAAATCAATCATATTTCTGTGGTTTTACTTTTGGTAAAGGAGACACAAAATGTTTGAAGTTATTTTGTGTTCGAAAGTAAAAGATAGGTTGATATGACAAAAAAAAAGAGAGAGAAAGAAAATGCTAATTTCGTTTTTTAAGAATGCTAACAACGCTCATACATAATAAATGAAGACTGATCAAACAGAATTTCGAATTTTCAGAACCCGGCTAAGGGTTTTTTCTCAATTATTTTTCCTATGAGTCAAGATTTAAAGTCTGTCATAATTATTTATGGATTGTTGTACTTCGATTCATTTCTCTATTCACTAAGTTAATCGTCTACGCATTTTATACTAGATACTAGAAAGATTGTGATTGGAACAGTGGAACTTTCAAAGTGTTTCATCCAACTTGGCTTTCCTCGAAATAAAGAATTTCAAATAGAGTCGAGCTTACTGAAGTGTCACTCGTGACTTTTGAAAATAAATACAATAAATAATATTTGATTCTCCTAAATATATTATTTGTTATACATAAATGATATTTTCATGAAGAATTTTTGTTCAGCAAATGAGTCAAAAATATATGTTCTTTGCGACTTTCATAACGTTTGTGTCGTTATTTTATGAAATTTTCATTTCATTACAAAACTTTATTTCCAGGTGAACATAAAGACTTCTGCCGCTGATGAAACACTAACACGTCTGGAAATAATGCTTATTTAAATGAGGTACGCACCGCGCGCAGCTGCTATGCTGTATAATTTTCTAACCTTCGGGATAGTTCGCTCAGACCTCTATTGCACGTCTTTACTCGCAGCAAAATTTCGATTTATAAAGCTCGCCATCCGTCATCCAGGCAAAATTTTTCGCGTGTTCGTAATGTAGGTTTATATATCTGTCAAACAAAACCGATTGGCACACCAGTTTGAGTTTACGCAGACAGGAGCGGCGGCGAGATATTATTATATAATATATTTTTGTGGCCGATACTATTTCTTATATCATTTATCATTTCTTTTTAATTTGTCTCATTTCCCATTTTATCTTATAACAACGAATATATGTCCCCTTTTAACCCTTCTTCTGATATTATGAAGTTCAAGTATTTGAACGTACTCCTCGGTTGTTTATTTTTCAGAATTTTCTATTTATTTCCGTGTTTCATTTGATTGCTTCGTACTGCCTTGATCCGGGAATACCGTAAACACTAAGGCGCTTAGGATACACCCTTGCTCATGTTCCAAACATTGTTTCTAATGTTTTCGACTTCAAATTTTAATAACATGATATCAGATATTACAACTTCAGATTTTGTAGGCAATAATTAATACGGTTTTCCGGAAAACCATTATTTTCTAGTATTTTTTGAAGGTGAAATATTGGAATTGCCGATAGAGCGGAATTCGAAACAGCCCAAGTGCAGAGGACACCCACCTAAGCCTTCTTGTAAACATTTCCAAATGAAACTTCTGCTCACCTAAACGCATTCTGCATTATATCTTCATTTATCGTTCCCCAGAATCTACATGAACACTTCATACGTTTATTTACATTTACATACCTCCACCAACTTCCTGTGTAGTGGCTTCAAATTATTTATTCATGGATTCACAGCACATTTATCAAAATACGCTTCCAGAACGGTACACACAAGGCATTGTCTACAATCCCAAACATGGGAATACGGCTACGAGAATTCATAATATTCCGTTCTAATGTTATTCAGAATGTAGCGTTCAGCGACAATCGAGATGAGGACACATCCAATATCTAATGTGATTTTTGTGACTTCGCCATCAATTTATCAGATGACTGTTTCTGGATCGAAAAAACCATTCAATAAATTCATTCACTGCAGTGAGTTTTCTTGAGTTGTCTGACGAAGCTCGAATTAAACTGGATGATATTGATAAAATTCATATCAAAAAGCTGAAAATACAGCAAGGCTGCCTGCGGTTTCGTAGACCTTTCATTGTGGAAGTTTCACAGTGAATCGGATTTGTAGGCTTTCTTAGAAGATAACTGAATTAATTCTAGTCTATTTTTTTGAGAAAGTAAAACAAAATGTAAATATAAAAGATAGGTGTTAAAAAGATTGGACACTTTACTAAGGGATCCCTCGCGGTTCTATTTTAGAATGTGGCGTTTTCAGTTTAATAATGATAACACAGGTGTTTATTTTCCATATTTGAATGATATAAATTATTTTTATGGATGAAAAAACAGCATAAGGATAACGGAAAAACTTCGCAGATTAGGTGATCTGTATAATTAATGATAGAAAGACCTCTACTACTATTCTTACTTATTTAAAAAAAAATGAGTTATTGAGTTATCTTCAAAGTCAATAGTTTCGAAAGTCACTCGATTGCTATAATCCCTTTCTATGCTGAGTTCTGAATATTACTCGAAAATTATCAATTCATTCATGCATTATCTGTTTGGAACAAATAAAAAAATTAATTCAGTACCATGTTCAAAGCTTACTGTGATGACTGTAACTTTTACGTGAAAACTGAAACTCTAATAAATTATTTGTGTGACGTCTGACTTTCTTTGAATTCATTACATCAATGAATTTGATCTACTTCCGGCAAATATAAAAAACTATTGATTAAATTTTTAATATCTGTTGTGTTGTTTACATTACTCAGGTATTTGTTGATTTGTATAATTTCGAGAAAAAATGACTAGCTTGTTTTCTCTTTCAGCGTTAAAACTAATTTGGTGTCGTGTTTCGATACAAAGTTTTATTAGAAAGTAATTATTCTGCTAGATAATGTTCTGGAAATTGTTACAAGGTATACTATAGTCATTACTTTTTTAGATCAGGTGTAGAATCTTTCAAATCTGTTTTGAGATTTCCAGTAACTTCAATATTTCTTTTTGAAATACTCACATCCTTTTTTTGTTGCAATATTTAAAATTTCCGAAACCATTTGGGATATTGCCACTGTTGAATTTTTGTATCGCAACGTACATCCTGGAATATTCGCATATTATAAAGATACCCTTTTTATAGTATGAAAGTCACAGTTTACTTCTGTCGTATTGATATCACGAAATTCTCAGGAACAATGAACAAGTTAGAACCAACTTCGTGACGCAGAACACTGTCCCAGTAGAACATGGAACAGTGGTCCATCGAAAAGTTGATGGCAAATTTCTCTCCAACCCTTATTAATGAATACTATACGATAAATATGTAAAAAAAATGTTTTTTCTGTAAACCAGCTATCGCACCCCTACGAACGACAATCCTCAGAATTCGAAACTTGTGCGAGCTAAGGACTACCGGTGCTTACCTTTTAACGTGTGATTCCTAACACGGGTTGGACGATTGCGAGTAAAAATCAGGCGTTCAGCCTGCGGCTTGAACAATCGCCTCACACATCAGCCGATTGACTAAGTGAACAAAGCACCTACGTCGAACCGCCCGGCTACCAACCGACCAATAGGTAAGTATTTCTTCCATTATTAATATTTTTGTTTGTTTTGATTCATTGAACCAGAATTGATATTCAAGTAACACTTTATTGTGAGATTTTTAATGAATAGTTTTCAAAACCGCCAAAATATGTATTACTACCGAGAAATACCGTTGGTAGCTGATGATACATTGGAAAGAGAAAACTGAGAGTACTTGGAGAAATTATGAAATTCAAAATATAAAAATAAAAAGGTGCTTTACAAAAAAAAAGGAAGCATAATCCAAGTGTGACTGCTACATACATGCAACTTTACCACTCGAACTAATGCCTTCGTGTGTAAACTTAGAATTTCTTGATTAAATTTACAAACTCGGTTTAATGAACGCCTCTTTTATTAGCTATAAAGCAAATTATAGTGCAGACCGAACGGGTAATAACGATTGCAAATGGGGTTCGAAACGTTTCACAACCCCTGTACGTCTGCACCTCTCCCCTTTGAAATTATAGGTTATGGGCACCTATACAACGTCGGTCGAAATCAGATAAAATCAAAATTAGTTGATCGTACAGCTTTATTGGGGAAACTAAATGGTTTATCGGGACAAGTAAACGCTTATTAGACGGTAATGGTGGTGTATCGGGGAGAAGTATTGACTCCAGTAGAGAAAAAATAATAATAATGTATTTTTTCCAATATGTGTAGTCAAAAAAGATAGGTGATAGGTGAGTTCAACGGACCGCTGCCAATCACGAGGGTTTAGTGTGGTTCACACATATGCTTCTTGACGAAGCTAATGACTTCATTAGAGAAACAGGAATAAAATATAAACCCTCCACAAAAATATTGTAGATCTTGCACACAAGTTCCTGTCAGATATAAACTGAAAGAAAAAGCAGATCCAGAACTATTACTAAAGAAATTTCAAACATATGAACACTAGACTTCCTCAGAAAACCTGTGCAGTTTTTACTTCAAATAGATATCATTCATAGAAATGTCACAAAACGTAATATATGGAAAAGTATTAATAACAAACTTCACTCGTTTCCTAATTTCAAGAGATCAATACCTATGAACGGATTTTGACGTTTATAACTTTCTTTTAAATAAACAAAGGTACTTTCATCTTTACTAGCGAAAGATTTATTTTTCAATTTACAGTTGAGTGCAGATGATAGTTTGATTTCTTTGAATGATTCCATGAAGTGGAAATATTGATAATTTGTACTACTTTTCTAGTGATATTTTTCTCGTAAAAAATATGCTATGTCATATGGCTAATAACACTGCTTTCAGCAACGATGCTCGTTACACAACTCAGGTTCGTAATATTGTCTACCTGGAACAAGAGTCTGGTGAAAAATATAGTGCTTCTATCATAATTGATTTCATTGTAGATTTCACTAATAACTGATTTCAGAGCCATTTAATTCGGAACAAACGTTTTCGTAGGCCACAGAGATCTTCAAGTTTGTATATAGAATCCTATGCAAAACAATTGAAAAATGTTAAGAAATCCCAGCATTTGTTTCAAAGGAATTTTTCAATAATATGAAGAGCAACTGACAGTGCTCTCTGTTTATTTAAACTCTTTGGCAAATGAGTTGTTTCCTCCCAATTAAAACCACTTAAGCGAACATCTGTTGACGGATGACACCTGTGGTGTCACAGCGCTTTTTTCTACACACCGCAGCCCGAATATGGTAGGTATCAATAATAAATTCAAGGTATCGGAACTATTATTTTATTTCGATTGAAGCGAAAAACTGTAATTTGCATTCGATATTGGTTCTCCGGCGAGAACAATGTCTAATTCCAAAGAAACTGAAACTATTAACATGCAACATCATATTCAGATAGTAGGAGACTAGGCTAAACTCGAATAAGAAGATAAATGTATAGTCCAAGGGCTTGATCGTCTTGCATGAGTACTAAGAAGATCAAATTCTCAACGAATTTCTAACAAATCTCAATATACAACAACGTAATTTATCTAAATTGAAAGAGAAAAGTAATTTCCTTGTGATTGACAATCGAATGACAATCGAAAGTATTTTATTTGTGAAAATATTGTTACAATTTTTTCTTTTCTTCCTTATAAAATTTCGTGTACTTTAACTAACAACATAAGTTATGTATAAGATTTGAAACGCTATAAATAATGAAAGAAATACAATGATTCTTCATCATAATCAATGTAAAATTTTGATCTGAAGATCAGGGGACTCATAAAACAACCAGCGCCCGTACATAATATCTAGGCGTGAGTTTTGCAATCTTGTGGCTGGAAGTGCTTTAAACAAAGATATAAACGTATGTGGTCGAAATAAAAACCGAACAACTCTTGCATGAGCAGCCAGTCACCGGTGAAGCCATCATTGTTTATTACGGGGTATATAATGAGAAATAAATAATAAAAGTATACGCATGCACACCAGGTCTGCTTCTTTTTACGTTCCTTACTTCGACAGCCTACTGCAGAGAGTCCTGCTGATACATTGTAGTGAACTTTCGTTGAGAACAATTGCGAGAATTCTTCGCTGAAATAATAATAACTCCATAATGTTATTTTTCTTGTGGTTGTCATTCGAAAGTTATTTTCTTCGTGTCCAAGAATAAATTCATTGCTTTTTCGACGGGGAGAACACGTGACAAAAGCGATTCGGTTCAAGAACGAGGACTCGAACAAAGAGATCAATTAAAAGAAAACGTAAAATATATAGTATGTGACCAATCGCAGTTACTGCAACCCATAAAGAACAGAAAAACAAACGAATACAAAACCATCTATCAATCAATCTGCGGCACATGCTTGTATAGCAATTGCTGTGATTGGTTGCTCGAACACAAACTACAATGTCTTAGATTGTGACGTCAGTGATTTCAAAGATATACCGAACTGAAGTTTTTGAACCTCGGTGATAAACCAAGCAAGTAGGTACTCCATAGGTATGAAATACATTATTGTTAGACCGTTTGCAAATGATGGCGCCGGTACGTATTCGGTACGTATAGTTGCAATTTGTGAATATTATTTTGTATTTTGAATGACGTTCACAAGTGAAAATATTACAAACTGAAATCTTCCTAGCGATTTCGATTTCTCTTCGAATACGACAACTAAAAAAACTAGTAGCAGAATATAGCCACAGGTTTTAGTAAATGAGTTGTGTTTTCGAAAATGACGAATTTCAATAAATGTTCATCTAAAACATAAAATTAAGGGGCTGAGTTGGAAGCCATTGTTGATGAAATAATGAAAAACATTCACCCAAACATTCTGAAGACGGCAGAAAATGAATTTGATTTTTTGAGGCATCGTGGTTTTCGTTTAGAAGGCAATGTTATTGAAACAAAAATTTCAACAGAGGTCACAAAGGTCACAAAGACTGCTGTTTGAAAAGTGGGGTACACTCTGACTTGAAGTAGAAAAAGCAAACAGGAATTGAAATTTTTATTTAGATATTTTTTTAAGAACATAACACAAGCACTAGCAGTGAAGTTCGAGGTGTACTGAGTTAAACCTCAAAACGATGAGCAGACACAGTCCGTCGCGTATTTCTAATATGTACTGCTCTTGGTGGAACCAAATGTACCAAGTTACCTGAACACTTTCCGTGAGAGTATCTATAGAAGAGAGAGGCAAATCTCCAACCTTTCTTCGATGTTCCAGACTATCAAGGTTGCACGTGATGTTCGAGTCTCCAATCAGGCGCCTGGCTCTTTTCTGGATGGAATCCAGTAGGTTTAGAGTACGCTTAGGGGCGGAGCTCCATACATGAGAACAATACTCCAAAAAAGATCTGATCTGAGCTTTATATAAAGAATCAAAAGTTGCTGAGGTGAGTACAGTTTTCTGGTTCGGAACAGTGTTCCAAGCTTTTAAGAAAGCAGCCTTTGCAATTCCAGCAACATGATTGGGCCAAGACCTCCCACACACTTATCGAAGCAGAAAGAGGAATTGTCTGTCATGACATATCCGTTTCGGACACATTTATCTTTTTGAGGAGAACCGATGCCTGGGTTTTCGTGGCATTGAAGAAAATTGTTCCAGCCTTGAAATTTTTATATGAATCTTCAGTATGGGATGAATGCATTATTGAATGCAGCCGAACATTTCTCCACATGAGCACAAAATGTGTTTCATTTATAGAAAGATTCACAAACGACACAATAGAATTTAGACGCATATAGATTATGCCTTCTGAATATTTGATCGTTCTTGAGAGTTATCGTCAACAGAAAATAAATATCATATATCCAGACGAAAAGTGATTTTATACACGTGACATTATGAAAAAAGACCCAATTAATCATAAAAGTATTTGACTAAAGCACTCCCAGAATAAAATAAAAGAAAAATAATGAAAATTTTTCGTGTTGGATGTTTAGATGGTTAGATTCTGAAATAATTGTTATCAATATGGAAAGATATTGAATATTCATTAATGGACTATCATCAAAATGCCATCGCAAACTGAAAGATGATTCTCAAGACCCATGCCACCAAGACAAATATGCCACCCATTAGTATCAAAGTTATGGAAAATGCTTCTTACTATACTTGATAATTCGTGATGCACTGTTTGGAACCTTTGGTGTAGTAATGAATGTTACTGGAGTTTTTTCCCAACACCAAAGAGAAAGATTAAACTAATTTTAATCTTTCTCTTTGAAGATGATCACTTGGTGATCGAAACACGTGTCGAGGTGTTAAAAATAACGGTTTGGTGTTGGAAAAAAACTACAGTAATACTCATACTTGATAATGATCAAGTTTCTGAAATAGTAAAAACTCTCAGTTTTCAGAAGTGTTGTTTGTGACATGTGGTATGAAAACTTATTTCATATCAATGTATTTTTAATTCAATCGAGTTTCTTTGGCACGAACGAATTTAACATGACGATTGCAGTATGTACCTCCATTGAAGAGGGCACAGCATTTATCTCGATGAAAATTTGTGAAAATTCAGTATCGAAATGTATACTTGCTAACGTTATAGATTCATTAATGATAAATGTCAATGACAGTCATCCGGATTCTGACGTTGACATCGATTGCAGTGAGTGAATCCACAGCAAACATTATATTTTCACATGTTTCTGTCTCTATATCGTTTTCAAATTTTTACTAACATACAATAATTTATTCCTCTAAAATTTTGTGTATGTTCTTTCTTAAGTATTGTCTCTCTTCTTTTTGCTGTTATTACCAAGTGACACTAACAATCTTAGATACCAGAGTAAGTATATTAACTACTGAACTTTATATGTCTTTCCTAAAGCCAAAATAACAATTCGGTATATCTTCACTCCCGAGTCGGAATCATGACGAACTGGTCTATCATGTAAACTGGCGACTAAATATAGAATTTATAGAAATGTCTGTCTACGGTTAGAGTTATAAAATTGTCAACTACGTAATTGATAACCTCTGTATATGAAGTTATCAACGGACCAAGCAATTATTTTTTAATGAATCCCGCGCCAAAAATGAATTATCACGAAAAGCTTTGTACGAGGACTTTCTTTGCGAGCGGTCGGTGCATGAAATTGGATGAAAAATGGAACAGATGGGAGATTAAACGGCATTTTTGCCGGAAATTTTCCCTATTTCGGCTTGTCTGAAGTAGGTCAAAAAGAAAGAAGATAATTGTGGTACGATACGGCGAGTTAATTGAATGCTAAGAGTTGTCAAAAAATATCCTTTGAGGTTTTAGGAAACAGATATTTTGTTATTTTGGCGACAGTCAAATTCTAATTTGATTATTCAGAAAGGCTAACATAATGACCACCAAAACAACCAGATTTGACTCAAAGATTTTCACATGGGAAGATATGAATTTGAGTATACTCCTAAACAAGAATTGACCGATATCCTTAGATTTCATTGATGTTTCACTCCATATAGTAAATAATATAGCATGTATAAAACACCCCTTCTGTACTTAATTATTGAGGCCATTCTAAAATATATACATCCATATCAACTGAGTCTTTAGATAGCTATGGATATATATATAGCCAATTTATGAAACCGATAAAGCCTAAGACATTGTGAAACACAAACCTACCATCAAAATCTTTGAATGCGCAAAATTAAATGTCTAGACACAAACAATTTTTAATGGAGTTAATTGAACAAATGTTCAGTGAAGCTAATTTGTTTTGGGAATATCAGCCAGGAACGTAAGCTATGCTATAATAGGGTTAGGTTAGGTCCATAGTGAGTGGGTCTATTCGACTCTCCACCGCAACCCGCAAGGGTTTATTGCGGCTCACACCTATTCACACTCGACCAAATGAACCCAGCTTCTTAACGAAGCCGATTAGTTTGTGTGGTGAGTGGTTTTTCAGGTCAGATGGTACGGCTCAGCCCAACTCTAAAAACCTGATTCGGTCAATGCTATAATAAACTTGAATTATAATATTTCCTCTCAGAATGTTTTCAGCCTCCAGCCTCCTAATGACATATAATAAACTGTTAGTCAGCTCGTAGTTATTCTTTGAACAAGTAACCAAAAAAGGCCACTCCAGCAAAAAATTATACATTGATGAATAATAAATAAATGAATAGTACAATGGATGATTTTCATCTTACTCGATACTACAAATCTAGTGTATTATTTAGAAAACACATTTTTTAAATACAATTGATGAACAAGTTTTTGAGAAGAGACGTCGCATTGCAACAGATAATCATGATTATATTTATCTCGTATATTTCAAAATAATAAGTCATTATCGGCTAGGTAGCAATAATTCTCATTTCATTCTAAAAATATCCACCAATAACATTATTTGCGAAATTGAAATGAAAATATCTACATATTGAAAACAACCTTTATAATATACGAGTAGCATCTTCACTGATATCCAATGGTTAATAAAGTAATTATTGTAGGAGAGAAAATAATATATACTTGGACTCAGATGATTTTCCACACGTACAATAAATTACTCAATCCTCCGACTGGTAACACTAACCGAGCCTAAAGACGTATTTTATCATAATTTTTCGAAATTCCAGCAAAGCGAAGACAACTTGAAATTACGTTCGAACAGGAGTTGCTTTAATGTGGTAGGCAGATAGACAGTAATAAATAAATAGCGGTTGCGAGATTTTGTTCCCTCAAGCGAACCACAGCTGTCCAACATTATACGAGTATTATTTTGAAATTTTGACGCCTTTATATATGTTGACAGAATATGCACATATACACGTACATTTTCTTGATGAAAATTTTTCACTTGTTTTAAGTCAAAATTGAACTATTATAATGCAATCATGCAATCTGAACAAAATCCTTAATGTAGCTGTGTTTGAATAGTTCCGTTTTGCAGTTAGGTCTTGTAATTTGTACAATCCAAACTTATGATTGACCGTGATGAATAATGAACTGACAGTGCAGTTGTGCAAAAAATATATAGACAAATATAAATTTTTGAAGTGGAAATGAGCTTATGAGATTTCCACTGATTAGCAAAAAACTTGAGTTCGTTTCTAGAAAATATTCTTGTGGTAACCACAATATCCACATCATTTCTCAAATTATCTTCAATCCTGAAAAAAAAACCTATTATTTATCAAAAAATTTCAAGCACACTCAACGACAATATACTCAACTATTAAACTATTTAACAGTCGAGTATCGGAGTATCTGATAATAAGTATAGTATTTTCCTCGCGTGAAATAACTTTCAGTTACTGAATAACTGTCAATATTCGTCTGTAGCTCGCCGCAACGAACTATGTTCTAGTAAGGGCAGCATTTTTCGTTCGGTAATGCAATATACCATTTTTTCAAATTTACTATAAATTAAATTTCCTCCGGAAATTTAATTTATACTTCGAAATGTATAAGGACATGTAAAGTACAGAATAAATAAAAAACGGTTGCCAAAAACTATATTACCACAGCGTCGAAAAAAGTACCAGTAAGCAACAACCCTTGAACCGAAAATATACCCTTACAAACTGTGAGAAGTGTGGATTTTTCCAGATAAAATACCGCGATATTTCAGGCAGTATCCGAGGCAATATCTTCATTTTTCAAACATCACCCTCTTGAGAAATATGCAATGGAAAATGCAGACAGTCATGAGCTATTGCCTTCGATATTTCGAAGAAAACTAACCAACATTTAACATTAGCTGAATGTTTTTACTCGTTGCTTTTTTATTCTCTAAATGACAGTTTCGATATATTTCTCTTCCTTTCACTTTTACCATCAACGCAAGGGTTCTAAAAGTATCCTCACTATGTCCCAACCCTTGTTCTTATTTGAATATCTGGCTCAATGGAGAATATCAAAAAATATATTTCTCCACTAACAGCATATTTGTCATTAGTTTTCCAATTTTAAAGCTTGAACTTCAGCTGACAGTTCACAACTCCGTCAAAGAACATTTGTATCGTAGTCCTCAGACAAATTAGCAATAACCCAGTGGGATGAACCAGAACCCAAAAATTTACCATTCCTGATCCAACATTAGCGCTATTTCGATTGACAAACCTGAGTAAAAATAAGTGTGGAAATATTCCCTCTCGGATAGAAAACTCAACCCAGAATGATCTCTACCTAACCTAACAGAACTCGATATACAATTATTTGTCTACCTACGTTGATCAATTTGTTAAGTACTGACACACCTTCATGAAAGAGTTCTAGATAATGACTTGGCATGTTCCGGAATATTCTCGAACTTTCCAGACTAGTCTCGAAAATACCTGTATATTCTGAAATGTGGAATACTCTCGAATATTCTGGTTTGTTCTGAAAATTTCTCGAATGCAAGACTTCCACGCTATTTCCAGACTATTTCCGAACGTTTCTTAACTTTTTAGGATGTTCTGAAATGTTTTGAGATACTATCCAACACTCTCTTATGATTGGACTCAACTGTAGGTATGTATGGTTAATACCTATTCGAAGCCTTGTCTGATAGGCAGTTCTATACCAAAAATAAAAACTATTTTTTTTTCAAAAATATTGATGAATGATAATAGCATCTGCTACTTTCTCTCTTACATCGTTCAACAAATCCCGCCAAAACCCTTAAAGACGTCAGCTCACTCATTGAAACAAATGCCGAATAATGTACACTATTCTCTCCCGAATCCGTTACATCGCCCGAAATATTAATCACCTTCCTTTCATCTCGTCAACCGCGGAAATATCAAACAATACCCGCGAGGAACAAAATTCCGTTAATTACAAAAAATCTCCCCATTGTCGAGCGACTTGAATTGAAAACGCTTTCCTGGAAGACTCCTTCCTCTCATCTACGGGGACGTATATCCTTGTCAGGACTCCCAAACAATGGGCCCTTCTTAATTTATCACCGTTTCCTTCCTCACAATCGAAGTCGCCTCAGATTGAACTCGGATACTTGTCATCGGTCTTCTTCTGTTCTAGTGAAAAGCTGCCGCAAAGCTTGCAGGATGATTCAGGAGCTTTTCAAAAAGATATTTCAGGTACTTAACTGCTGAATGTTTCATGAAACCTCCAGGAGGTTTATGTTCCGTCGCGCAGATTCAATATTTATTCTAGGACGGAGAAAATGTTGTAGTGACGTTCGAGAATTCTGTTGTTTATGGTGGAAAACAGGAGAGGTTCGAAGGGGAAAGGACTGTCTTCCTTAAAAGTGTTTGCCCTGTTACAGAAAAATGCTGCATAGGACGTGGAATGAATTCAAAAGATTTGTCGAACAAAATGGCGATCAAATTATAAGTCACCAGAGAATAATTCATCATTATTATAATTGGGAATTATTGATCTAATGAAATCAGCACACTTTGAATTATTTTCGAATTCACTGAAATTTTTTATGTATTACAAAAATATTTCTTATTTCGTCATAGTATGCAAGACACTACCAGTATCGTCCACTATTTACATTATCATTTACTTATCTCTCTACAAGTTGAAATCGAGTGTTCTAGCAGGCTACAATTATATCTTAAATATCCCGGGACAGTTGTATCGGAAAACATTAAAACTACATTCTTACTTATTTAAAAAAAATATTCAAAAAAGAACCTTCGAAAAAGTACAGTAAGTTATATTATTTTCAGAAAATAGGATATCATGAAATAAATTGCTGTTCACGATGAAGATGAAGATATGTTTGATTCTTTCATCCAAAAAACTATGGTAACAAGCTACGAACCAAGATGAGCGTCATGAAACATTGACCTATTCTGGCGTACCGCCACGTTCGTTCCTAGAAAAAAAAAGTCTGAACATAGCTGATAGAACAAACAATAAACTGACAAAATTTGTTAAATACGAAACTTCGGTGCCAGGTAGAACAGGGATATATTAAGTGACTTTTGCAGAAAATTTCATATTGGTCAAACGGAAAGACGTTTTTCCAAAGAATCGAAGAACACACTAGTAGTTTTTTGAATGACAACACTAATTCAACATTGGGAAACTATCTTTTGGCAGAAGGTCATGAATATGAGGCATCACATAACTTATCGATAACTCAACTGTTACTTTTTTTTTAATTTCCCTCGTATTGATAACTTTTATATATTCAAGCAATTTTTTGACCTCGGCTTTGGAAATTTATATGTATTATCAAAATATTGAGATTATTTCTGTTTGAATAAACAAGCTCAATTCAAAAGTAAAAATTGGACACTTTCTCATTCTGCTAACAAATGTATTCTCTTTCATTCATTTTAGACCATTTGGAGTTTCAAATAGCATAAAATGGCATTCAATATAATAAGATATATAAATGAATGTAACAGATTCAATACGGCATTCAAAATGATAATTGAATCAGTTAAAGCAAAACAGGGTGTGACCTCGAAATACCTCCTTGAGGCACTTCCAACATATGAAATATCTGGCTTCATTTATCCAGCGTCCCATCACCGAAACCCACAAGCCCTCTTTGACGGACGACATATCCAATCTCTCGCAGAGTAGCCAATACAATATATCATCTTCGAAACATGCCCACAGACACATTCCATCACATTCCGAAATTACTTCGGAGAGAGCACTCGCATTGAGATTAAAAACAGAAGTTACTCTAATGTGTGGTACGCAGATAAGTAGTTTCGAATAAATCGACTCGAAATGCCTTCTGAGGCTGCTGATATATCATGAAACTTTATCAAATTGATCTATAAAATCGAATGAGAATTTGAATGCGAATGGGAAGTTATGAAAGTAGTTCTGCTCGATTGATTCCGAAAGGAAAATCGATTGACGGCTCAGCAAGTTTTCTCATTAGTTGATAGATCGTTGCTCTCTCATCTCATCATGGTAATATATCAGATCTCTTGAAACTCCTTAACTAATTGGGGAGTGGCATAGGCTGGTTCAACGAGCTCCGATCGGGATTATTAACAAGTAGAAACTTTAGCGAAAATAAAGTTGGTTTATCGGTTTCTTCCTACGCCCCTTATATGATTTTTTAGTTAGTTTAGTAGAAGATCATAAAATTATCGGAGGAAAAGGTTTTGTTTTATCGAGAATGTGAAAGTGACATTGAAATGAAATAATATAAATGTTTCATCTCCGTAGAAATTGCCGAGGTTGAAGAAATATTAGGTGCTTCAGTGACAAATAATTTTTGAAGTTATTGGAGTTATTCTCATTCCAATAACTACCAAGAATTTATTTCCCTTTCTAGAGACTTTCCATTTAGTAACTAAAAACTGTAATCGAATTCTACATAGATTTTTCAGAAGAATGTTGTGTGAACAATCTTTGTAAACTCAATACGTTTCTATGGGGTCAATTTCAAGCATTAAAGTTCTCTTTGTCCTAATAACCTTATAATGTAATTTCAGTTCATCTTGATACAAATTATAGAATATTCCTGAATGTGTTTCTTGCTGTTTTTTTGGTTAATAGCAAAACTCTTTCATCTGGCATTTGATCAATCAGGAAATCATCATATGAATATCCAAAACTCTCGAAATCTTCATTTTTACAAATTATTTCGTCGAGCCGAACTTGATGTGAAGTGATGGTAAAGAATGTTAAACCTACTAAAGTTTCGAACAAAATACTCTTGTCAAATTCATATTTAATCTTTCTTGAAGGTCGCTTCACATGTTGGTGCTTCAAAAAAATAGGTTTTGTCATGAGCATCAATTTTACCCGGGGCAAATGCGATTGTTATGAGATTTGTCCGATTCAGTAAGTATTTATTCAAACTACATTCGAGGAGTATACATTTTCTTCATTCCATTTTTCACTGTTACAGGCCAGGATAAAAGACCAGGAAGTATTTCAGCTTGCTCAAGACGTTGACAGAGCGTTGTCAGTCGAGAGAGAGATAGGCAGGTCGTACACATTGAATAATCCCCTCGATCACCGACGATGGCTTTCCGATTGACGGAAATTAAATACCTCCTTCCTTTGTCGAGAAAAATCACTTCTCGTCCCCGAATATCAACGGCCAGAAGATAAAAACTATTCGCCGTGGACTAGATTTATTACGCCGTTTCCTTGTTGTGGGTTTCCCGGCCATTTTTCATTAGTCACCTTTTTGATTAATCGCGATTTCTATCGACTAACGTGTAATTTTTTCTTTTTGCCAACACCTCCACGAACTAATTACCGCAAAAAGCAGCACCCCCTGCCGTCGCCAAGACCATTAATCCACCAATATCTGTATCAATTTATAATTCTTAGCCACCTCCCGGAGAAATTGTGGCCAGTTAGAGACACGCAAATCCGGAATAAAGAAATAGGGCGCGTCGAGCGATTCAACAAACACATGTAGATGAAACGCGATAGTCTTCGAATCTCGTGAACGTTTTATAGGGAGTTGTTCACACTACTAGGAAAGGAAATGGACATATTCGAATCCATTTCATTCATTTAAAACTAGCTTACTCGGCGAACTTCGTAACACCTTACAATTCATCAATGGTGTGTCAAGTTGTTAGCTGAGATATAACAACTTTTTTATATAGTGTTTGTATAGCACGAGGTCGGGCTATATTAACACGGCCAGTACTTTCAGTTGTTGCAGTGGATGTGGTGTCAGGAAAACTGTATTTAGATTAGTAAAAAAATTGTAAAAAATATATTAAAAATATATTTTATAGATAGATATTTCCACTGATTACAGTGATAACAGTAAACTCACTCATCAATAAAGTTTAGCTGTCAAACAGTAGCTCGTGAGCCATAACAGGAGATCTACGGCAAAAACGACAGACTTGGCAACACTGCACACGGCGCTTTTCTCGTGCGATTTCTTAATTTATAGTAGATTAATTCGCAATATTCCTCAGTCTGATTGCATTCAGGCTTGTTGTAAAAGATTTGATCCCTTCTGCCGTGGCACTGAAAATTATACTGAGATGAATACTCTTATTGTTAACATGCTTCTATTATGTCATAACGATTCGGACAAAGATGAATTCAATAGATCAAAAATCATAGAAATCCGTCCAGCCGAGTTACAAATGGTGTAACTAACATGATTTAGCGAGTTTGTGTGTCTGCGTGTGTGTCTGGATTTTTCAAAAAAAATGCAGAAATTGTTATCAGTAGTTTATATTGAGTGAGACTGAACATTTCGTCAAAAAACGTGACTGATATAGACACGCCTGGAGAAGCTATTGTATGGCAAAACACTTCTTGCGTTTTTGTAAACCTATGAAAATCTCACAATAAAGTGTTTCTTGAATACATCATGAATTTTCATCAAGTATCAGCCGATTCCATCACATATGTGATCATCAGGGACATAAAAAATGAAAGACGAAAAACCCCAATAATCACTATACGCCTTCCAAGTATTCAAAAGAAATATTTGCGGAACCGCCAAATTGAAGTGGAAGCCCATTGCACTTGAGAATAAAAAACATTGAATCTGAAATTAATTGAGAAATTCTGTTACGAAAGATTTGTAAACTCTCACCCATATTGAAATAATTGGAATACTTTGCGCATCACTTAATAATCTTCCACAAAAAAAAACATTGATCTTCGCATGTATAGCGCCAAGAAAATCTCCGACATAATCATCGCTGAACGCTCATGAATGATACATTCGATACGCCCATCATACCATTATGAACGAGTCGAGCAGTTGCTTTTAGCTTCATGTCAAGAAGCAATGATAACAGTCGCCACGCATTGATGCAAAGTCGTCGTAAGCAGATTAAAATGTTAACATTCCCATGACAGTCCATGCAAAACACCGATGAGAAAAATCCAAAGCTGGGACGGCATCTCGTTCGAAATCTGATTTACCTGAACCAGTTTGTTTGTTAAAAAGCTTAGTTAATGTTGAGACTTGCAGACGGTTGGCTGATCTGTGAGGGATCTTGTTAAAGTATCCATCTCGAATGCGAGTAGCATTACAAAACAGCTGATTGATCACTGTGAGCGAAGGATTGAAACAAGAGAAAAATGTTGATTATTTCATGCCTTGATTATATTGTGAATGATGACACGTGAGTCACTATACTCTAGCTTTATCAGGCGTGTTCATACGCTGTATGTTCCTACTACATAGTATGAATGCGCCCAGAGAAGCTATTTTATAGTAATACAGGTGTTGCAGTTGTACCAAACTGCTGTAATTTAGAAAGAGTTTGCTTTGTCCGAACCAGGAAATATTCGACTCGTAGTAAAAACTGGAGTAGGTGTAATGGCTCCCTCTCACAGAATATTGAACGCGACAGGAGTGAACACTGGGTTTTCTTCAGAAAGAATGAACCTCCTAGAATTGACACCTCACACTAATGAATTCATAGCCACAGAGCGACATATTTGTGACCACTGCGAGATATTTTCTCAAAATTTCCGCATTATCCAGCAAATCCGTCGACAGCCCACCAACCGACAATACAAATAGACCTAAGGCACGCTACCGCCGCTCGCGGGCGGTCAAAGATCGTATCTCTGGCATCACAACCGTCATCGGAACACGAGCAGAACGCGTGTTCAAGAGCCGACGTGGTAGAACGTTAAACGCCGCTGACTTTTAATTGGTTTATATATCACTGCCTCTTCGAGTACGTGCTCCATTAGAGGCCGCGATGTGCCGCCGCCCTCCACCCGCAGCCGACCTGCGAATACGTCGGATAGTTCAGGTAACCAAAATTGCGTTTGATCTAGGCGGCGGTTACGGCGGTAAGCTTCTAGATGTATTTAATCTACAACCGAGGCTTGCCAGGTCTTGTATTTTTGTGTGGATGAATGACAAAAATTTCCAATATTTAGAAACTACGAATTTCATAGAGTAGGATACGGGAACAATCAAAAACCAATGTTTTGCGCCAACCACATGAGTCCATCATTACTATTTTCTTTAAGAAAAACCTCGTTCTGTAAATATAAATAAACACCTATGGAAAAGTCTTTTAAAGTTTTTATGAGAGTGATGACAAAAAAGACGACCCAGGTGGTAATTCAATACCTCTTCATACGTCTTCAAACAATGAAATTTCAGAAAGTGTACCAAGTCGTGGTAAATTCCCCCAATCCTTGCAAAACTAGGCAAACAATTCTATTGCGGATAGCATTTAGTAACCCCAAAAGTAAATACCACCATTGATCTCAAATAAATTGTTAATGAAACCAAACCAAGATCGAGTAAACCTCATCAGATTGTAGACTGGGAAATCATTAGTCTAATGAAATGCCACACTGCAAAGACAGGAAAAACTGAGAAATCTTTGTATTCTCCACCTGATACATCAGTACCCATATTAGGAGGAACTATCAGGTAGTGTCCAACGCCTGCTGATGATTATTCAGGCAAAAAAGTTCGGCATCCAAAAACACTTTCAAACAAAAGCAATTCACTTCATTAACATCGACTCTGATAACTTTAAAGTATCTCAGACTAGTTGAAGGTATCTTTTTTGCACAAGGAGAGATGTCCATCTTCATTTCAACACAATACGTTCCTAAAGAGCCAGGCTCAACATACTGTTCACAAAGTGACATTTTCGGTTTGGGACGAATTTGGTATGACCTCTTTTCCAGTTAAAGTTTTTTCTACATCTAACATAGCCAAGAAATTGAACTTTGACATATTGTTCATCTCTCATGGCATCTAATATTTTACTTATCTTTCACTTATATTGGGATCTATGGAGTATCAAATGTTGTTCAAATGTAATATATATATATATATACAGTGCAGGTATGAGAAATCGCATAATATTTCAATATATGCATCAATCAGTATGTATATATCAAATAATTCATATTAAAAAAGATTAAGAACATTTGGAACAAGGTAATTACAGTGACTATAAGAGAATGAATACGATGATTTCTAGTATTTTAGCTGTCATTGGAGTTTTACTGCCAAGAAATTTAAGTGAGTGGAATCTAGGAAATCCTTCAGAATGAAAAATTGATTTCGGTTCTAAATGTGTACCAGTTCTAGTGAAAAATAAAGTTCTAGGGAAAATAATATAATTCAAAATATAGAATTTTTTCTATAAAATAAGCAGTCGAGATAAAATACCCGAAAAGTGCATCAAATGCAGAGGATAACATGTCTCCATTAGAGTGTGAAATTTCTTATTGTCTGTTAGATTTTCAGCTCATTTTTCTGAATAGTAGAGAAGCATCTTACTATCTGAAATCCCACGAATATCGCATTCAGTCAAAACGACCAATTTACGTCTGCACGCCTTCAAGATAATTCTCACCACGTCCGCCCTATCAATTTTCGTACGCCATAAATTTAGAATAGAAGTTACTTTCTATTGAAATTATAGTTAATATCCTCCATTACAAGTTTAAATTCAAACTTCACCGATTTGAGTCGTGATAATATCTGCAATTACCGTTCCAGAGTCCAACGAGCACATTCTGGCAGTGCGACGGGAGAAAAATGAATATCGAATCGATATATGAGTAGGTAATTTATATGGAAGGTTCTCGAAAAAATTATAGCAATAACGAGTCGCGAGAATTTATGTGGTTGTTATGTTGTCAGTTGCGGTGGGAAACATTTTGTCGAAATGAAAAGATTCATAAAATCATCTCGGATAATGAGAGAAATGCTCCTTCGAAAATTTCTGTTATTCAATTGAAATAAGAAAGTAGCAAAATAATGATTTGCCTATATTACTAGGCTGAGAGGAATAATGAAGCACATTATGTAATACTATAGTGAGAGTGACGGGACTCATTAAATTAGAAAGCTAAACCCTAAACCTAAAAAACTAAATACCATAGTGACAACAGTTTCAATTCATTTCCAAGGAACTTCGAACTAATACAGGGGTTGATAAAAAACCTATAAATCACCCAGATCTCGACCTTCTGTTGTACATACGCATATTAGTTCCGATATAATGAATACTGGAGCCCCATGGTAATACCATTGTCGAGGCATCTAAGTAAAATAGTCGATATAATGGAAATAATAGACCTTGAAATACCCTAAAACGTTTAAGATACACTCAAAAACTATTTTTACCACCCCACATAGTCTCTGGCTAATAAATTAGATGAGGGGTGCTCCACTACCGGAAATTACAAGGGCTTTTTATTGATTTCCATTGTTCGGTTGCCCTAACAAAAATTTTAAAATATATCCATCAATTGCCATTAGTTTATTCAATGATTAAATGAGTAATAAACAACTGGTGGTGTTTTAGAACAAATATATGGAAACATTTCTACAAAACGTGTGCTCTCACCCTTTTCACTATTTTTAGATGGAGTCATATGTGGTTTCTAATGCTCCCCTTACCATCACCCCACTTCACGGACTAATTTGAACTACCTAGAACTATATCTAGTGGGTTTTGTCTACAGTGAGGATAAATCCATTAAAATTTCATAGATGAATATGATTAGAACCAGTAAGATGGTTCGGTTCATTTACTGAAATTTACTAAAGATAGTTATATCAAAAGGACGTTTTCTTTCGTGTGATTCAAGGTTCATGTGAAAGAAGTTATTTTTGAAGAACTTTTTATCCAGTTTGCATCTGAAAGTAATTTCTAAATATCTTTTTGGAGAGTTTATTTTGAATTGCTTTTTTAATTCATTAGGAAGATTCCCGCATTTTTTGTATGATAAAATAAGTAGAAATGATGTAGATAATATACTAAAAGCCAAAAAATAAGTTGGAAGGTCCTAGGTAGCAGTCATTATAACACTCACCTCAGCAATCTACGGTATTGATCAGGTAAAAAATTAATAAATTTGTTGGGCGTAGCGTAACCCGAGCAAATATGTAAATACTACGCCCAACGATTTTTTTTTCTTGTCAATACCGTAGATTGCTGAGGAGAGTGGTGTGATGACTGCTACCTAGGACGTTTCGAATCATTTTCTAGATTTTAGTATATTATCTACACTTATTATGCATTTTTTGTACTGTCATCAAAACTAAATGTATGTACCAAATATCAGATCAATCTGTCAACAGAAATGGGGTTAAACTTCAATTACTATATTTGACCCAAACAAACAGAGCAAGCTAAAAGTAGAAAGCCGAAAATATTTCTTTCCAAAAATTAAACTCTCCTTAATTCCTACTATAGCTTGTTGTAGAAAAATGTTATGTTGTTTCTTTAATCTGCATAAGTATGTTATTACTGAATTCAGTGAACCCCCAACGAAAAGAATGTGTTCAAAACTGACCTTTGCGGACATCAAAATCTAAGTCACATTATCTGAATAAAAATCATCAAGGAACTTTAAGACATTTGAAATGGTTATGCTGAAACATATTTTTTTTTCTCCAATTGCTAACGCATTCAATTTGTCGGCCAGGATATTGAAATCTAAAAAATTAATTCAATATTCAACTTTTAAAGTTGTACCACCACATTTCGTAGATCTACCTTTTCAAAAGCCACCCTTTTTATATCATTATGTTTCATTATAAAAAAGTAGATGCCTATAAAAACATGAGATTCACGTAAGATGTAATCATGTGAGAGGTCAATCTCCCCTTGCAGAATCCAAATTCTCTAAATCAAAAGAAAGTAGACCCTACATCAGAAGGTACACAAGGGCCAGAAAAAGGGCTTGGGTCGTCTAATTACCCTGCGGTTTTAAGTGGGTCAGCCAAAGATGCTGAATACAGACACAGAGAAGGACGTCTTTGCCTGGAGAAGATTGACTGACCATATGCCCTGCCTCCGCTTTCAGAATTTAGAAAACCCAAAACCCTCTTTTATCGACGCGATACAGGACCGCAATTGGGTTATGCAAAGGCCGTCTATTCATCTATCACGGATTGAAGGCTATGAAATGTACAGGCTCTTGGGGAGATTGATGAGATTTTTATACGAGGTTGTTAGAAAAATTTTCTTGCATAGTTGCATAGTATAGTTCTTAGGTAAGTAATTAGTGAAATATTAGCAATTTTCAAATAAGTCTCCTGATACTTTCATTCATATTGTATCTACCAATTCAATTTTCTCCAGCTAGTTTCTTTTTCTGATCGTTTAACGACAGCATTCGTCCTAGTCGACCAAATATGGAATTGAACTGAAACTTAAAACTTGCTTGGTTAACATAAATAGGGGTCTGAATTGCAAATTCAAGCTATAACATCGAATGAGAAATCATTTTTGTTTCTCTGTAGCTTTCACTGATTCTACCCATAGGTTGTGTAGGACCTATAGGTCCTTATGAAAGGAAAATTTGAATTGTAAAATAAAACAAGCGAGTTTGCTTTAAACCACACGATTGAAGTAAAACTTCTTTAGCTCCATCTATATGTATGTATTGTGCGAGCTAAAGACTTACGAAGTCTTATCTTTTAACGTATGATTCCTAACACGGATTGGACGATAAGAAGTGGAAATCGATCATCCGGGCCTTGCAGTTTGAACCACCGATTCACACAACGGGCGATTGACTGAGTAGAGCATACCACATACGTTAACCCGACCGACTACCGTCCTTCAGATATTTTAATTTATCATGATAAATCAATTTATCAATTCATCATTGATAAATTAGCATTTTTAATAGATTTTTCATTTTTATCCATTATTTTTATTATTTTCATCATCGGATACATCGGTTATTACAGTAATAGATTGTAAGACTGATACTATAGGCTTATGGTATGGTATGGTATGGTATAGTATGGTATGAAAATTAGAAAGATATCTAGAGAAAACTGCATCGATTGTTGTTCCATGTTTTGTGGTAGGCTCATTTCGGTTATTATTCATTTGTAGTTCTAATTTATCTTGCAGAAAGTTTACCAAGAGTTGTCCATCTCTGGACGCGAAATTAACATTGAAATCTGCTAAAATTAATGGCAACGTATGATACAACTTCCGTTCGTCTTGCTCGATCACCATTTTCGTAACGCTCTCGTCAGGCAAAATTAGAACAAAACTAGAACATGATTATTTTCCACTTTTTGCTGTTTACAAGTTTATATGATGTTTCGGCTCGAATTTCATTAATTATGCAGATGGCCGTCTCACATATACAAAATTCATTCCAATTTTGCAATTTTGAGATATGTCAAATGCACATTCAACAAAAATGCAAAAAACCGGAAAGCTCTAATTGCACGATGCAATCAAATTTAATGAAGTTCCAGAGCTACTATAAAAGTTTCAATTGAATTCCAATTCTATTCGAAAACTGCAAATTCCTCTTCCAGACGCAACAACCAGTTTCGCAAATTAAAAAAATCTCATTAAGGAACACTAATTGCGTCGCAAAGATTAAATCGACGACAAACTTTTTCGGAATCTTTCAATGAAAAAAATTATAAACTATCAAAGAGACATTCTTCGTTGTTCTCTATTGAATTAAATTTTCAATTAACCAATTGGGATTGTAATTATTTTATTGCGAGTCCTGGGTTCCTTTATTGGACAAGATGATTGGATGATTCAATAATAAAAGGACAATTAGGGAGTGTAAGACACGAAAATAACCGAAAAAACAGACGTTGACGAAGTAGGTTTGATGAAAAAAGGAATCCAATTTTATTTCAATTAGGTGATAATACCGGCTGCCTCTACGGAAATTAGTATTTCATCCGGAATAAATTCCCCCGTAGTAGGTGACGGAAGAATTTTTTCTCTACGGAATGAAATTTAGTTGATGATTCTGGAAGAATGAATAATGATGGGATATTAGCTGAGCTTTGATCTCAGGCTTAATTCAAATTTAAAGCAAATATTTTGATTATATGGATCTAATAAACTTTCATTATTCTTTTGTGAATTTTCATATCATCACCTTGAGAGACACCTTCTATGTATAAATAGACACTCTTCTTATCAAATTGAATTGAATAAAAAATGAAGTTATTATATTTTTTCTCGTATTTTTCCAATATTTCTTAGAAATTTACTGAAAACGTAACAGGAGAAATTACAAACTTTTGAACTTCTATCATACTGATAATAGTAGAAGATTCGAACCTAAATCGATCTTAACTGAGCTGATAATAGAATGAAATATATTTTATAAAGAATTTAATATATTAGAAAATATGTTAAAAATAGGTTCGCTAAAAAATCCTGGACAGACTATTTTTAATTATTTTTTGAAAAATAATTTTTAATTAAATTTTGCAACATCAAGATAA
>WOGO01000266.1:0-26229 GCA_015342085.1 Leptinotarsa defecta
AATAATTACAGGGTTACTAACCGGTCATTGTCCGCTTAGAGGACACCTGAATAAAATGGGGCTGTTCAATAGAGACCTCGGCTACAAATTATGCAAAGAAGGGATAGAAACAGCTCTACACATCTTACGCGAATGTGAGGCACTGAATCACAGGAGGCAGGCAATATATAGACGTATGAAATTACGTCCAGAAGAATATGATGAACATCCAACACGAAACGTGTACAAACTAGTACAGGGAACGAGACTTATGAAATGGGTGTCATGAGAAGATGGGAGAATAAACGCAATCAGTTTTCTGGAGACTTGGACTAAATGGACAAGTCAGACAGCTCCCAAGGTACAAAAAAAAAACAATTTAATGTCATAGATAATTCAAAAATACATTTGTTTTTAGAATTACTTCTTTAAAAAATTTTGAATTTGCTGACGAATTAGGGTGCCTCACTCTGAAGTGTTCCGGAAATATGGACTATGTCCATGAAATTTATATTTGTAAGAGCCCGTAAGCCTCATGGGCTTATGAGCTCTCAAATGGGGCTATCTCTAAGTAAAAGTCAAAACAAAAAATAATTACGTTAGTTTTTAAATTGGGTAAAACTGCAAATTCTGGAACTCGATAATAGATCAAATGATGGAAATTAAAGATGTGCAAATTTATATATCTATCAATATGAAAGATCTCGACATACAGTAGACATTCAAAATCAAAATTGAGGTACTATGTCATTTAACTATAGAATTTTTTAATTCCAGCAGTCTCTTTGTACATGCATATCTGTTTCAAATAATTTATTTATGAAAGTTCCTACTGAAAACATTACAATTTTAAATATTTTTATTTATGAATATCACAAAACATTTGGCGAAAAAACCATATCCATGTTGCTCGTGCCAGCTTCACTTAACCTTATCGGTACAGATTCTTGCTCCGCCCTCCTTGCAGCAATGGTTTTGAGTAAAGCTTTTCCTTGTTCTTTAGTCTGAAAAAAATTAAGAATGCATCATAAATGAAATTGTAAAAAGTGTTAAAATGGTAGTTATTCACCTATTACATGGATATGTCTTTTCAAATAATCAAATCCACTCATTTTTCGGGCTTTGGAAATTTTTAATTCATTTTTTTAATATACTTTCCTTCTTGAATTGTAGAACAAACATTTCTGTTCAAATAATTTGTATTCCATTGTGAGGGTAGTGATTTAAAAATCAGATATATTTTTAACAGAATTCATATAAATTTCAGCCTTCCATTCATAGAGGTGCCAAGCACACTTCAAGTGGCACTGCTTGAATGTGACAGATTTCGATTCTTGCACCATCTATTAGCATGTATATAAAGTTGGGTCAATTTCGTATCGAGAGTTTTTGACAAAGCCGAAGGGAATCGGTAATTTCAAACACCAGGGATTCTATGGATTTTGATAATATTTAACAAGATGTTCACAATCTTCTGGCAATAAATATAGTTCCATCTATTAATGGATCTAAACTGCGGGTGTTCTGCATGATTTTTAACTGTTGAAATGTTAATTTTTCAACTTGATTTTATAGTTTGTTGTTCTATTCATTACATTACTTATATTTTTAATAATATTATTTATTTGTTCTTTGGGATCTTACATGATGACTTACTCGTAGAACAAGTCAATAATGAAATCCAAAAAAAAACTAAATACATTAAAAAATATAAAAATAGTTGAGTAAATGTATCAAATAAAATAATGATTGAAATCATACCCCAAAAACAATATAAAAATCAAATGATCGCACAAGTTTCGACTTCTGAGGGTTGTCGTTTGTAGGGGTGCGACAGCTGGTTAACGGAAAAAACATATTTTAAACATTTTTAACATACATATAAGTCGACACTTTATTAAATAACTTGATATCCATATGAAAGGGACTTGATTCGGACCTGGTAAGTCTGTAAATTGGGATTTCCAGTAAAGTTGAATTTCTTCTATTAATTATACTCGTTTTCATTGAAAGAAGCAAATATTTGTTTGAAATTATGAAATTATGTCTGATAATACATGAGTAGCAAGAGATTTGATACAATTTTATTGAGACATAGAGGCAGTAGGACATGAAGATATTTTGTTTGTAAATTTCGTTAATATGATGATTCCAGGTACGATCTTGGTGATGTTAAGTCCTAAGAATGATCATAACAGACTAATTCAATATAAGAAAAACAATCAGGTATTTTTTATTATTTAGTAACCTTCAGTGCCTTGAGGATGACCTAATGAAATGAGGATGGATTTGTGTTCAATTCTAAATCTGCTACAACTGCAACTTCTGCATTTCATTAATAGTTCAAATGTTCAAAATCAAACAGATGCAAGAACTATGACAAATTTGTAATTCCATGCCATGTTGTTATTTTCAATATATTAACATTAGGAGAATATGATTTTCTGTATGTTTTTTTCCTGAGATCTGCCAACTGAAAGCGCCAAATATTAATAAATTGATGGATGTAGCCATTATTACGTGGTAGGAAATCATAATGAAGAAAAAATAAATGAAACTTTCTATGCTTTTTACCACTTTCATTTGTAACTAATGTTACTGCAGTATACAATAGACAGTTTATTGTATAAGTTTGAAAATGTCCGTATATGACGAAACTGCAGTAACGTTAGTTACAAATAAAAGTGGTAAAAAACATAGAGTATCATTTATCTTTTCTTCATTTAAAAATATTAGTCACAAACATTCTTCAAACAGAAGATTTTTGGTAATAACCAAAAATTAGGATAAGGAAAAAAATTTTTGCAAAGTATTACAAAAGTGGTGAATACAAAAAGGAAGATTTATTGTTTCACCTCTTTCTATCTATTTGTTAGTTATTTTAAAGCTAATTCCATACACTGTGGTGACAATCTAAAACTTTCTCGTGTGCTTTTTCAACTGGAGTTAGAAAAGTTGAAAATATAATGTTTACCTCTTCACATTCCATGCACTTGTAAGCATATGTATAAGCATCATCAAGTTCTCCCTTCTTGAGATGGTAATTTGATAGATAATGAAGCGCATTGTAGAATTCTGCTTGTTCCTCAACACACCTCACCTCCCTGTCTTCTTCTCTCAAACAGTATTCAGTAAAGGCGGCCGCTGCATTCTCAGTTTCATTCAATTTATCATATAACCTAAAAATTTGAAAGAGTGATACATCTAGGGCTAGGCAATAGCGTTTGTACGTAAAAGAAATTATTGTTAGATACTATAATCTATTTTCTAATGATACCCACTTCAAACAAGATAGTATATAACCTGTAGGTGCATATCAGTTACATCTTATAAAAAAATATCAGCCCATGGTTTTGATATTTATGGAGAATTTCTAGTTCTTACAGGTCAAAGAAATATAATACGGTGGCGGTCTTTTCAATATGTGAATATCAATATAATTCTGTTCCTTGATGATTTTTATTTAAATTTCACTGTAATTTGTTATTCCAATTATTATTTTTTTCTGATTGCCGTTACTTGATGAAGTAACGGCAATCATGAATTTCATAAACTGCACCTCAAAGATTTGATCTCCACAAACTTTATTTGAAAAATACATCACTCACTATTCAAATCACTGTTGATAAAGCTACTGTGTTAGCAAAACATGTACTGATATATTTTTCAAATAAAGTTTGTGGAGATCAAATCGAATCGTGAGATATAGTTTATGAAATTCTAATTTATCTATGGTTATTGTTTTTGATTAACTTCTTACTTTCTTCTTTATTTTAGATAAATAAAATGAACTCTTACTTAGCTAATTTAAGCAAAGCAGTTCCCTCAACGTCACCCAAATTACATGCTTTGTAATAACACTTCAGGGCATTTTCACTCTTCTCCAGTTTTTCATATGTTTCACCTAAAGCTATGACCATTCGACTGTCATTTGGTTTCAACTGTTGGGCCTCTTTGTAATAGTGCAAACAGTAATTGGGCATTTTCAAAATTTCATACGTTTGCCCAAGTCCATACCAAGCTCTGTAGTCTCTAGCATTAATCTCTGCAAAAATTTGGGATATAGTGAGATAACAATTCGAAATGAAGGAAGGAAGTCCTAAGTTTAGATCTATTGCCACTATATCTACAGTGAGTAATTATCAAATTTTGATATCAGCATCTTCTACCACTCACCAATTGCATGTCTATAACTTTGAATTGCAGCATTACTATTTTTCATTTCCATAAATTCGTGACCCATTAAAGTCCATGCTGACAAGAACTGTGGATTCAATTTTAGGGCTCGCCGAAAATATAATACAGCTTTGGCATGATCCGATCTTAAACTGTAGTAATTTCCTGAAAATATTTTCAATAGTTATTTGCTATACAAGATTATGAAGCATTTTATCGTCAAGTAAATTTTCTCTACAAGGCACGTTTTGCCTTGTATTATGAAACAAAATACTGTCTCGTGACACTAGTTTGCTAACCAAGTCGGTATAATCAGGAGATGACTAGATTTAAACTTGGTTAGCGAAATGTATTTTGTTCCTTTGAGGGAAAAAGTGTTTCAAATAGATTTACTTTGCTAACTCTAAATTGTTTCGAAATAGTCTGCTATGGTTTGTTAGTGGGTTGCAATGGGATTTATTTATTGCTAAAATGTTATTTCTCTACTGTTAAACCTATCAGAATTAAATCTATATACAAGGTTTCTAGAAATATTGCAGATTCCTTGAAACATCTAAATCCGGATAATACACAGGACATTGTTTTCTTCGTTCTGCAGCTACAATATTCGTAATCGTAGTGCTGATTTAATGAGTTATAAAAGCAAAAGGGTGGAAGTCATCTTTGGTTGCTGAATCCTATTTCGAAGACTCGGCTGCTAAACAAAAAAGGTGATACAACTGCCAACTGCAAAGTTGGTGTCAACTGTCAAAATATTGCAAGAAGCATTCCGTTCTCTTTCCACAATTGATATTTCCGGTAATGTAAATAGCAAATTGTTAACCTATAGAATGTGACTTAAGTATTTTATAAAAAAAAATATTTTACTATTGAGTTTTGGTTGAAAAAGAACTTTATCTATCCTTGCCATTAACATGCTTTATCAATCCTTGCACATAAATTGTAACTTAGTCTACTCTTCTAAATTGATAAAAACTTACTTTATTATGTCCTGAGAAAAAATTATTTCAGACTTTTCTGCTAAGTAACGAAAAACATATTTATTTCTAGGGAAAAACAACAATAATTTGTTCAAATTTTGATTTTTTGAACTTGATCTAATGTAACCTTTATGATGGCCCAATCATCTAGGAGTGACATTTTATGTGTCAATGAAATCAGGATCATGAAAAATATGTCGACAGTGGTTCAGAGAATACAAAATATCTAATTTGAAATGTGATACTAAACCAGATAGATATTCATAAAAATAAAAAAACAGAAATTGTTCTTTTTTTTGTTCATAATATCAATAGAACACGTGATGCACTGTTTGGAACCTTTGGTGTAGTAATGAATATTACTAGAGTATTTTCCCAACACCGAAATGTTATTTTCCTAACACCGAAATGTTATTTTAACACCTCCACACATGTTTCGATCACCATGTGATCATCTTCAAGAGGAAGATCAAAATGGTGTTCAGCAAAAACTCCAGTGATATTTTCGATTGGTGGGCAATTCTTATGTGTACTATTTATTTCACAGTGAATAAAAATGTGTCGTGGATTATGTTCGGTGATTAATTTCTATATGATCAAATAACGCTAAATTACCTATAACACAACAAGTCTCCACACGATATTTATCAATATTTACAACTTTGTGAGCTAAATCGGCAAGATCCTTCTTCATCTCCTGCACATATAGCAGATTAGAATATGTATCCAAGTTATCCAGTCTGAAGGGGTCCAATTCCAATATTTTTCTAAACATTTCGATGGCTTCATTCAAGTCTAGAAGTAACAATTCAAATCATAAAAATAAGTTTCAAACATTTCACAAACATACTGAAAAAAAAGAATGTTATCAGAGATTTTTATTCTGATACTTCAGCCCATTTTACCATTAGGAATTTACAAAGAACGCTGGACAATGTTCATCGTTAATGCCAAAAAGAGCAGATGTCTGAAAACTTTAACAAAACTGTTATAGGGGACTTTCCTTCAACGGAGAGGTTATTTCTCTTGCAGTGGAGGTGAAATGTCTTGACAAAAAACTCATCTGGAAAAGGTTTTACAGAAAGCCAGACTGTCTCTATAGATATGTTGAAGAATTTGTGGAAAGTCTTGGGGCTTAGGGCCCAAAATATTCTGTTGGGTGATGATTTTTCAGACTAATGATCATGTATGGAGCAATAGCATAGTGGCCATAGAAATATTTCTAGATCTATCTGCTCTCCACATCTTTCTGGAGAGAAAGCATAGAAGAATAAACACAATATATTGCCAATTGCACAAAAAATGCCTATGGAAGGGGCCTTTTGATGCACAGGAAATGTGTACTGCCTTTCACAAAAATATCTATAGTCCAAGCAAATTTATATAAAGAGAGATTTTTTTCTTGAAGGGCATATGAATTATTTTCTTGAAATGAAACCAAAAATAACAATATTGGCATGTTATTAAGAAAGACCTCTATAATTCACATATTACACTAATTTTTACAAATACCCTGAAAACAACAACCACTCTGTATAAAAGCATATTTAAAGCCATTTCCCATTGATAGACTGACTGTCTTCTGTTTCTCATTGCTAGGTTTGTTTAAACAAATTTCACTGAAATGCATTTTGAATATGATAGATGAATCGAAAGTAAAAAATGATGAAATATATTCAAGAATGAAAATTTCAAATGAATCTACAGATATAATGGAAAATAACCATGAAATGAGCATTGAGAAATCTATGAATGATTTATTTGAGAAGTTTTCTCCGAAGCCAGATACTATTTTCCTCAAGCTATTTCCCGATGAACATCCTCTATCAGCAGAACAACAAATATTCTTCATAAATATTACTGAGGGAATATTTGGTTACAATGAACAAGTAAGAAATGAGAATTTGAAGATCCTAACAACTGATTACAATATCAAGTATTTGCTCCCATATCTCTGTACTTTCATCAAAGAAACTATTCAAGTCAACATAGCGTTTCCTGACTTAACTCTACTGATATACTCTGTACGAATGGTGAAATGCCTACTTAGTAATCCTCATTTGAACATGGTGGAGAATTTGCATAATCTAATTCCAGCAGTACTATCCTGTGCATTAGCAAGAAAGATTAGCAAATACTATTATGACAATCACTGGACATTACGTGATTTTTCTGTTTATATCATTGCAACAATCTGTAAAAAATACAATACAGAACTCAATAATATAACCGGCAGGATTATAAGGATATATCTGAGACCGTTGAAAGAATACTCATCACCTCTGACAACAATGTATGGAGCTATCAAAGGTCTAGGCTGCTTGGGGGACGAGACTGTGAAGACGTATTTATTTCCGCACACAACAAATGTAAGTAAACGAATGCACATGATATTTGAAAGAAAGATGCACTGCTATCATCCAGAAGAGAGAAGCAAACAACAAAATTTAGAGGCTAAACATGTGCGAGATGTGATTTTAAACACTGTAGCGCCTGTTTTGTACAAATCAAAGAATGTTAATGATGGAGGTTTGCTGTATTCAAAATATTTTGGTTATTTAGGCAAATTTTTATATATGGACGTGAAAAACTTGGAGAAAATTGAAACGGACAAACAAAAAGCTCTAGTCTATGATTTGAACTATTTTGTCCCATCACAATCATTCAATCAAAATTCCTCATAATTATAAACCAAGGACAGTGTTAGAACTAATGAGTGGTGAAAGATACTAGGAAAACTTTCAGGTAAATATTCATTTTAATCCCTGTGGGTGGTTTTCGAAAAAAACTTATTGAATGATTTTTACCTGCTGAGCACCAGTCTGAAGTCAAAACTTGGTGCTCTTTGCATCACTTTCGTGCTACTTTCGAAAATAAGGCCACTAAAGTTAAAACCGTCAAAATATCGACCATTTCAGAAACTCATTTATGATAAAACTCATTTATGGTGATTAAAAACTCATAAAATGACACTTTTTTTTCACGAAAAGCTGCAGACTTTTATTCATATTTTAGATATTTCCACAAAATAACCCTGTTTTGAATTCATGTTTTATACAATACCATCAATAGAATTTTTCTTATCATCTGATTGGTGAAACACTCGTTAAGACAAGTGTTGCAGTTCTGGTGTTTAGAAGCAGTGCTTTTTTTGGATTAATTTCACATACACATATAGGGGCAGGCCCAATTAAAAAATTCTTATCTTTTTTATATAAATTTAATTTTATAACATTACGAAGACAACTTACAAAACAGTTCCTTGTAAGTATTAATTTAGTTTCATGACAATCATTATCATGTAGTTCAATAGAAAAGATATAATTATGAAGAAATTGAAAGCCTTGTAGTGGGAAAATCAGAGTCACGTGAATAAAAGTCCGCAGCAAGCGATTTTCAAGAGAAGGTATTATTTTATGAGTTTTTATTACTGAAAGTGAGTTCCTGAAAATATCAATTTTTTGACATGAGTCGAATGAAAAATCTGATGAGAGTCAAAATGAATACTTACCTTCACTCACAAATGAAAAAATAAGTGTTTCAAAATAATTATACTCACTTCTACGGTTATGATGTCCTAAAGCAATTTGGGCTAAAATATAAGTGCTATTTTGTAAACCCATAGAATAAAAAGTGTTATACATTTGGAGAGATTCTTCATTACATAGCTGTTCTAAATATGTGTGCGCTATGAAAAAATATTTCATCCAGTGATCTGGCAGCTGGACTGAAAATATGGTACCTTTGTCAGGTATAATTTTGCCCAACTCGAACCAAGTGCTCCACAATATTGGTTCAGCACTTACTGCCTTTATAAATACTTCTATTGCAGTTTGGATTAAATCTAATTTCTTTAATATCACTCCATACAAATACAAACAGTAGCCGTCAAGTTTGTTATCATAATAGTCAATTTTTAATTCTGTACACAGTTGAACTAATGCTTCATTTTTGGTCGGATCCGGAGGACAATTGGTATCAGTCATGTTGTCTAATTTTTTCTTTTCTATAGACAAATATCGAGAGTAAAAATAGAGAAATCTTGGCTTGGAGTTAGTGCATTCCTTTATAAAGTGAGCACACCTATCATATTCTTTCAAATCAAAATACGATTTAGCTAGTAAAAATGCCTCTATGTCTTCCTCTGTATCATCCTGGCATTTTGGTTTCTCCTCGGGAGACAAGTTAACATGTTTCAAAGCATAGTTTATTTCAGATAACCACTTTACTGAATGGTTCAACCCTCTTTGGGAACAATCGTATATGCCTCTCAATAAATCTGCTTTCACTGTCTTGAAATCCAATTTAATTTCCAACGAATTATCCATTATGTGGAAGCAAACTATTTATTGTTTACAAACGACCTAAAGTTTTAAGGTTAAAAAATTTAAAAACTCTTCAAGTGCGTTTTGGTGGCATTAAATTTATTCCAAATTACATAATTTTAGGTAATTTTTCGCGAGATGTCGTTGATCTAAGTTATGTCAATAACCCTGAACTGAAATTCAGTAATAGGTAAGTATTATAATGACTTTATCACTGCCGTCATGATTTATGAAACAAGAACGATTTCAGTTTCTGCAAGTGTGAGCATAGTTACTACCGGTGATAACAATTGAAACTGCTTCCTAATTTTGAGAAGCGAAGGTTTTCACGTGATAATTTCAAAAGAAAAAATAGAAGAACAATTCGAACAGGTTGAGATGCAAAAAATGCATTTGGTATTGTAAGACCAGTAACTCGATTCATTCAAAATTCAATCCCAGCATTATTTTTGAATTTCCATCAGTTTTGACACGAAGTTACTGTTACTATTTAGTCGAACGTTAGAATAAATAAATTCGCAATGATTTGATATCATATATGAGAGTATGCAATAAATTTGACATCAAATGAAGTAATATCATAAAATGAAATGCCTACTTTTTTCAAATGGAATATGTGTTGACGTAGTCACAGCACACTAACCAACTTTGTTAAATATATCAATGGACCCACCATAAGAGAATCTTGTCTAAATAGTAGTATCTCGCGAAAAGTTGCCTTATCTTATCTGTGACACATCTGTGATTATTCTCGTCACAAGGTCCCTCTGCTAGATATTGTTTTATCGATGTCGAGTAACTTTTTGTGAAAATGAAAAAAAATCGTGTCAACAAAACGCTCCTAATAAAATCGAGTGCAAGAGTAGTTGACTCTTATTTTTACAAAATTCTCTATACTTTGACAGTTTCAATAACAGTTTCAAAACTTTGTATTACAAACTCCGTAGTCAAGGACAGACTTGAAAGCAAGATGTATTATAGAAATCCCAAGGTATAATCACTTGAACCCCTCCTTATGTAAAATATTTTGATGAAAACACAAAATGTACAGCACCCTTGATTTTTCATAAAATAAAGAGATTCAACGTACTTTGGTGTTCCAATCACGGAAGCGCTAAGTACACATCACTATTAACATTGGGAATTTTTTTTTTGTTCATCTATCATCCCAAATTGATGGGTTATATTTGTTTGGGCATAATAATAATGTATGCATTGGAATAAAGGGGATGAAATCCGGGCTAGTAGGCCCTAGTCGAATGAAACCTGAAGTACCAAATATTTCGTCTGCTACTGAGACTTCCAGATATTATTATAACTTTCATCCTCACAGTGAACGCACAAACCACTGATGATATTCGACCAGCACCCACTAGCCTAGATTTTGTTCTCTTTTATCGTGGCTCGGTCCGTGAAACCCTATACACTTTAAGTCTATGTTCCCTCCTAAGTGTGAGCCAATGAAACAGAAACATTGAATAATTTAAGTCAATATTTCATTTCAAATTTCAGTCTCTCTCTTTAATGTAGTCCGCCAGGAATTTAGTAGCGAATTGACGTGATGACCGGTCCAATAGCTATAGTGTCTATGACCACAGAGTAGTCTATTAATTATTTTAAGGTTATAGGAAGATGTCCTAATTTCTTAAAATTCTGGGGAGATGAGTTCCTATTCAATTTCTGGTGAGTATTTTTTCTATAGTATATATACATCATTTCTTCTTAAATAGTTGCAAATCCAAACAAGTTGCAGAAACAATGAAAATTAAAACCAACCTTGAAGGTTTTCCAGTTTATATAAATATTTCAGATTACCTGGATGACCTAACAATGTCGAGACGAAGAACGAAGAGCAATGAAGTCAATTATTCGAAATTACCTACAAGCGACCAAGGCTTTACCGACGCACAGTTCTTGGTACCTGCCCAGAAAATACCATGGAAAGCCATTGTCCTAGCCAGCATGTTACTAGTCGTAGGAACAAGTCTTTTAGTTTTCGGAAGTATGGTCATATCAGGTCATATCATTGTCGAGTATGCTAACAGAATGTGGCCAATGGTGGTATTGGGACTTCTCATGTTCATCCCTGGAGCATACCATGTCAGAATTGCCTATTATGCCTATAAGAAAGTGCCAGGGTATTCTTTCGATGATATTCCAGAATTTGAATGAATACATTATGTCAAGGGTCAACTGTAACAGTTAGTTTGATATTGCTTGAAATTGAATGTTATCCACCAAACTCAAATTTCTTCAGATTACTTTGAGTTAGTCTCATGGGCCCAATTTTTACCGCTACTGGTATCACCAATAGCGCTTTAAGGAAGTGAAAGCACGATTAATAAACAACCGATTTCCAAAGGAGAAATGACTTCAAGGTTTATATGTAAATGAAGTTTTACTGAAAAAAAGCAGGATTTTATTATTATAAAAATTATAAACATTTAACTAGATAATACATAACATTAAAATGAACAGTTCAAAAATAACTTTACAAAACGCTCAAAGGTGCAAACTTGTTTCCTCCGTTTCATTAAGGAGAATGTATGCATCTCCACTCACAAGCGATTTTGGTGAAATTGGTGACACTTGTGAATCATTGTATTCATGCCACGTGCCATTATAAGGATGTCTGCAGAATACTGTATAATGTCCGCTGTAGGTAGATATAGTGAAAATATAATTCCTGTGTAAAGCGTAGGCTGAGATTCAATTTAAAAACTTTTTCAACTCGGCTGGAAAAATGAGCAATCTATGAACAATAAAAGTTAAAAACAACTATAAATGGAGTAGTACCTGATAAATGTTTTCAATTTTACTTCGCGGTTTTCCTAATAAGTGGCACACTTGTGAATTCACAACTTTATTCAAAAATTCCTAAGAACAACTTGAAAAAAAACATGTATATTTTTATCTCATCTTCACCAGTTTACATTATGCTTGGAGTTTCTATGAATAATCAGCTATGTTTTTATAGTTTTTACTGTTAAAAATTCAGTTCAAATATTCATTAATATCCATATTGTAATGAAGTTGGTAAAACTATTCTTTGATATGCTGTTTTGTGAGAGTAATATAATAAAGTTAGTCTTGTTCTAGTCATTCCTGAATGCAGTGTTTCATTTATTTTCTGCAATGATCACATCCTTCTTTAACATTCACTTTCACCACAACAGTGCATTCCCGAATTACAATTATGATATAGTGGAAAACAAATTGTAATTCAAATTGTTATAAAAGGAAAATTATTAGTTGCACATGTACATTTATTATTGAGACTGACTTTGAACACTTGAACCTCACCGTGAAAGAATGTAACCGCCGGTAAAACTCTAGTCGAGTACCGAACTGTCTACAGTATTCTCGAAAGGACATTTACCGATATAAGCCCGTCTTTCCGATCCAAGAGGGCAGTTCAGAAAGTGAATCGAGCTGCTAAATAAGAAATTCAAATAGTGGAATTAAATTAAGCGTTAGTTGCCAAGTTTTTTGTAATAAATAAATTAGTTTGTGATTATTGAAATATTGTTGGAAATTTATTTGATTAAGACAGTTAATTCTTTAAATTATCACAATATTATTCGTTTCATAGAGTTACATTGAAATTTCTGTAATTTTAGTATTTACCATTAAGAAATTTCATGAATGTTCTGAGATCATTTTTTTTTCATTGAGTTTTGGCCTTTACACATTTTTTTTCAAGTATGCTGAGGAAACTGTTAAATTGGAAGTGGTTCACTTGTTTTCTTGATGAAGATGCACAAACACTAAATGTTTGAAAGTAGCTGGACGTGGAAAAAAAATAATACATAGGTATGCATCAACAATTCCTACTTTCCAAACTAGTGAAAACGAAAACATGTGGTCTAAACAACCGAAACTTCTGATGAAGAATTACTTTAATTTTTGGAATTCTCTAAAAAGTAGCCCCCCCATGTTACAAATTTGGATCATTTTCAGCATTACAGTGTAAAAACATTTCCAACTTGGAACGTCAACCTATGAAAAATATGAGGGCCACGTTTTAAGATTTTGCAAAAAAAAAGAAAAACGATTTTTCGGAATTAACTATGTTGTTTTCCTAAATATTCACATTTAAAATTGATACACACTTGCATACGTTCAAATTAATTATCGAAAAAGTTTCTCCACTGTGAATTTGATATCTCAAAAAGATCGTTTTTGAGATATTCTCAAAAATATCGTTTTTGAGATATCAATGGCATTAGGGCAATGGAGTCATCAATTCGATATTGTTTGATGTTCTGATATGCGTTGCCATGAGGAAGAATTTCGTGGAGAACTTTTTAACAACTTGTTGCACACCAGCGGCGTACTTGTCTCATATTCGTGCGACAAGTTTTCTACTTATTGAATTGAGAATATCTTGAAGTATATTATTAGAAAGTTATGGTTTCCTAGTTGTAAATACTTCGTTAGCCACCATTAGTCACTCCCTATAAGCTGAGTTGTGAAATCAATAAATACGTACCTAGGTATATAAAATACTAACCACCCGATAGTAACAATCGAGAGTATACCAAAACATATTGGAATGTGGAATGTATCTGTTTAAATGATAGGTATTACATTAGATCAGTCACTATAATAAAATCATAATGTTGACATTCTTGCAAATGTCAACTCTTTCTCATGAGGAGATTGGAGATATCTCTCAGCACAGACACACACACACACTTATGATCTCCTAATTTTCTCTCATGCATAGCCACCTGGTATATGACAATTCAAGGATTTTTATAATAGAGAAACGTGCTGTTGGTCATTGCTGGATGGGGTTCAAGAGATTCTTGAAAATCTTCATTTACGCGGTTAAAAATCATGGCAGTTCCTTCAATATTTATTTTTCAGTGTCTGTTAGAGATCCACAAAAATTACCACACTTTTCGAACGAATAATGATTTTATGTGACCTGCTACAAATATCTCTGTATATAACGCAGTCAAATGAATTTTCCAACTATTATCTATCTCGCTATCTATGTATATGGTGTCGGAATATTCTGGAAAATGGTGGAATATTTAGAATCTGAAACCCTACAAAGTACTGGAACAATCTAGAGAACATTCCAGAATGTTCGAGTGCATTCCACCACATTCCACAACATTTCAGATCATCCCGGAATATTCTGGAATGTTCGGTAATAATATGGCATGTTCGGGTACATTCTGGAACGTCCCAGTTCATTGTGGAACATCATTACTGTTATATGATGCATTTCACAACATTCTAGATCATACGGGAACATTTTGAAATATTGTGGAATGTTCGGAAATGATCCAGTGAGGATGAAAGTGTTCCATGTAAGTGCAATTTGTTACCTTTCATTTAAAGTAGAACTCCTGTGAATGATATCTGATTTTATTCCATAACCAATGTTTGGAATACAAACTGAGTAGAGATAAGTATATTATTCTGTATAATTCAGTGTTCATATAAAAGTATTTGTTTCGAAAGATTTTTTGCCTTTCCTGTAATTCAATGTTCATGTGAAAGTAGCTGTTTCAGGTGGGCTTTCTTCCAGTTTGTGTCTGAAAGTTACTTCTTTGCATAGTCTACACATCCATGTATAGACTTACTTATTTTCAAATTACTTCCTTTCTTTCTTTGGAAGATTCCCACATTTTTTTATATCAAGATGGAGCAGTAGAAAGCCAAAAACTTTCTTTCCCAAAAATTAATCCCTCATAAAAATATAACCCCTCCAAGTCAAATCCGGAATAGTCTTTAATACTGTGAAATGTTCTGGAATACAGACTATTCAAAGCCTTTTTTGTATGGGTTAAGCTATCTATTTGTAGGTGTAGATAAAATAAGATCCATCAACCTTGAGTTCATCCTTTCATTCAAACTACCACAGAATCTCATATCAAATGAATACAATTCGTTTTGATAATGTTCTTGTAGGATGAAGCTTCAGTAAAGCTAGTTACAAATACAAGTGTTTTAAAAACATAGGAAGATTAATTTCTCATTTTTCAAGATATTTCTTGAAATTCAAAATTCAAAAAGTTAGCAAGCCATTGGAAATATTCGTTTTGCGTGATTGCACACCTTGTGAGATTGGATTATAACATATATTAGCGCGATGTGAGAAAATAACTTCGCAATATAACTTGAGGTACCTACCTAATATCGCAGATTTCATTTGATACGAATGTGGCTGCGCGATTTTTTCCACGTAACAATCAGCCAATAAAAAACAGATTTGGTTAGTGACTGAATTCATTTCGTATTCGAATGTCTTGAAATAAATCTCGTTTAAACAAAATCAAACTTAAAAGGTGTCATGCAAGGCGACGAAATTGCCATAAAGCGCATCTCCCATAATGCAATACCAAATGAACTTTGGCTTGACGTGGCACCGATACCGACTACATCAAAGCTCGCTATTTTTCTAGCTCTAATGAGAAACCCTTCCTCTGCACTTCCCGACTTTCCACATTTCCGCGAAGTAGGCTAACGAAATGAAATGGAACCACCTTCCTCCAAATGACTACTTGAAGCCGTCGAAGACGCTCGCATGCGTCGCGATGCCGTAGTTCGAATACATCACGAGACTCACGGCCGTCGCGACGCCAGTAGGATCGCGACGTCTGACTAGACTGCCTGGCGACGCCGCGATTTCCTTTTGAGGCGCACGTGTCATTTTTGACGTTCGACTCGGTCGTTCTGATGGGACTTCTCCACTTTTCTTAGAGCAACTGGTGGTTCGTCTTTCTTATAGGTCGGTATTTTGTTTTTGATAGTGACCCTTTGCATTTTCCCAAGTAATTTTTTTTGTACAGCATTTAACAATTGGATAAATTCAAATGAAAAAATTAGTAGGTACTTATCTCAATAGATTTTTCGATTTTGATAGGTACACATGGTTATTTTATTTGTTATAATTTATTACTTTTTTAATTTCTATCTGTAATTTCATACTTTTGACTACATGCTAAATATGGCAGGTTTTTCTGTAGAAAATATCAATAGGTAAAGTGTTCAATTAAGGGTCAGAATAGGAAAGATATGTTTATTTTTCTGGTAATAATTTTTGTTATTCACTTATCTTTAAGTGCGACTTTTGAAATACGTACATTGAAATTCTGACATTTTTTTTTCCAAAATTTTGTCATTACCTATTTCTTTAAGACTCAGGAAATATAATCCTAAGCACTTTTGCAGTGTTTGTTATTTTGCTATTCTCAAACTGATTAATTTCCATTATGTGGTATAATCAACATATTCAACTCTATACTTGTTTTGATAATGATATCAATAACATAAATGGAAAAAAATGAGTTCTAACATTGATCCCTGGAGAACAGGTAATGGAATTAAGTAAAGTATTTCAGTCAGTATATTCTGAATGGAAGAAAAGGCAATTCAAATTTTCTTTGATATGAAAGGAAAAAAAAAACGCAAGATTTTTCACATTTCATATTGAATGAAATTAAGTGAGAATATTCAACTGATGGGCATGTTTGATTGGAAAAGTTTGGTTTCAAGTCTTACATAAGACGTTTGTTTATTTGAAAAAATATAGTTAATTAAAATCCATCATCTATTGAATCTTATGAAAACATTTAAGTTAGATAGAATAGTCTATGATGAGTTGAAGAAATGAAATCTAAAAGCTACCTACAAAGGTTTGTAACTAACGTTACTGCAGTTTCGTCCCATAAGGACATTTTCAAACTTAAACATTGAACTAACAATGATTGATTACATTAGTTCGTATATAACACTATTGTAGTTAATAATTGAGGTACTTAGCTAGATTGAGTACCTGAATTTTTGTTTACTAGTGACCATGTAGGTATGCTAAATCGATTTGATCATTCAACAGATTGCACCTGCAATGTTTATGCTTGTACATTTCCAAGGATTGCATAGTGCGAAATTTTCGTATCGTTTAGATTCGGGAATTTGAGGTTGTATGCCAAGGAATGGCTAGAAAAAGTCGAATCATCTGAAAACCTAGCTGTACAGTCATTACCATCCCAAGTGATTCTTTCCATCCAGGCAGTCATAAATTAGCAGCCTACAATTCAATGTTGCACAGAGCAATCTTTCTCTGCTAACAATCTAGCTTGGAAAATTGATATAATGCAGATACAATCTAGAAGTTAGTCAGAAAACAAAGCCGTAAATTCACTTACAGATTAATATAACCCAAAATATCAGAAATCAAGAAATGGGTAACTAACATATTTTGGTAAAAGAACAGAGATAATTGTGGGTAAAAAAAACAAAACAAGTTCCCGAATCTAAAATAAGATACGGAAATTTTGCACTATGCAAGGAAGGGTTGCAAACTCAATTATTTGGAATCCTTAGAAATTCACAAGCATAAACATTGCGGGTGCAACCTGTTAAATGATCAAATCGATTCAGTTTACTCACCTGCATACCCACATACCCACAATCTAGCTAAGTACCTCAATTATTAACTACAGTGGTGTTATATAAGGCTAACGTAATCAATCATTGTTAGTTTGTATGAGTTCGAAACTGCAGTAACGTTAGTTACAAATAAAAGTGGTAGAAAACATAGAAAGTTTCAATTCTCTTTTCTTCATTATGATTTCCTATCACGTAGTAACGGCTACATTCATCAATGTAATAAAAACTATCCAAAATCTGCACTACAAATTTACGATAAATCTAAAATTTCACCACCTTCTGAATAAATGAACGACAATTTTGAAAAGTATAAACTTGTACGAACTGAAGATTAATCTTAACTCCTACTACAGATCAGACAATACGCAGTGAGCTTTGTCCCAGAGTACTCATCGATCCTTCATTCACAAGCGGTGATTCAATTAGAAAAAGAACAGCAGAAAACCTTTTATTGTCGAGACTTTGATGAAACTTCGATTTTTTCTCAAGATCACAAAAAACATTTTGATGAAACTTCATTTTTTCTCAACATCACAAAAAACCTTTTGACGTCTTCATAATTTCATAAACTACCTAGACCTTACGATTTGATCTCCATGTAGTTTGTGAAGATTAAATCGTAAGGTGTAGTTTATGAGATCACTATGGATCTTCATCGAGTAACGGCCGAATCAGTCAGAAAAAAGTATTCATAATTGTCAAACATTTCAGATTTTCATTTCAGCCTGAAGTTCGTTAAAGCATTCAACTTTTGTACTTTTGGTGTCTACCATAAAATTCAACCAGTTTATTTCACTTTTTGCTTCGACGCTAGGCCCTGTCTGCACATAAACTCTGATTACATATTCAACTTCGCAGAAATAAAAATATTTTCATTAGACCCACTCTATCCCTAGCAAGTCAAAACCACCCATCCGAGAAACGCATAATGCATGCTGGCAAAAAATTCACCCTCGGAATCGACATTATAATGGACAACCCTTCTCCCTGAGGGTTCGTGAATATATATATTATTTTAGGATTACTCGAGTTGTCCATTAAAAGAATGTTGGGTGTGTATATATGCATGCACATTATTTTTGTTGAAGCAAGAAGTGGATTTTATGATATACTAGCGACCGCCCCGGCTCCGCATGTGTGCAATGCCATTACTAAATATACATACAGGGTAATTCAAATTCGACCCCCACTATCTTCTAAACTACAGGAGATATGTCGAGGCTTAAATTGGGGTAAAGTTGCGTTTTATTGTGCTTAACTAAATACTGTTTTGAAACTTGAAAAATTCCGAGTATTTCCGTTAATATCAATTCTTTTTATATTCTTCATGAGTGATATAGAAAATTCAAATACGTCACAATAAAAAACAATAATCTATGCAGATGACACAACTCAAATGGTGGCACGAAACGAGTTATTTCTATCCGTACAAGCAGCAAATGTAGTATCACATGAATTCTCCAAAAGTGGTGTAAAAATAACGGGTTAACAGTCAATGTCACCAAAACGGTATTTATGATTTTCCAGCAGAAAAACTATGATTTTTGTCCTCTTATAAAAATGGATAGCAATTTCATTGAGCATGTAAGTCACTTCAAATATTTAGGTCTAACTATCGATCAAAAACTAACATGGGAAGTACAAATAGAAAATATCGTTACAAAACTGAGCAGCATATGTTTTATAATAAAACAATTACGTGGAACTGTCTCGATGGAAGTGCTAAATTAATATACTATGGACTTGTGCAGTCTATTTTATCTTACGAATTGCCCTTCTAGGGAAACTCAGGTCATGCCATGAAAGCATTTAAACTTCAAAAAAAGTGATAAGATGTCATGTAAGAGCACATTCACTTAGCTGTCCATACTTACTCTTCCCTGCCTGTACATATATGTAGTAGCTGTAAATATAAAAAAAATGAATCTCACTACACAAAAAATAATATGTGCCATAACTACAACACACGTAGGGGTAACGAATCGAGACTACCTTATTCACGTTTGACGGTGGGACAGGACTCTGCGAGTTATCAAGGCATCATTTTCTATAACCATGCAGTCAAACTATTTGGAAATAAATGCAGTCTGCAAACATTTAAATCGAGACTATACAGTCACCTAGCAAAGAATGCATTTTTTTCTGTGCAAGAATTTTTAATCTCCTAATATAAGTCAATAAAATGCTTTTCTTTTATTTTTGTAATGTACATGTATATATCTATTTATATTTTATATATAGCCTAGTGCTCACGTTTGACTAGTCTGATAAAATTTTATAAGTTTTAAGTAATGCAATGCAATTGTTTGATGATGAATAAACTTTATTCTTTTCTATCCGGAAAAAACTGATCGGAATTTTGGTTTTTATTTGTTTCCAGCGTTATTTGACAACATAGCTTACAACCAAAAGCACATTTTCATTGATACTTTTATTCAGCTAAGCATTTACATGTTCAGATTTACTATCTGGGAATCATCATTAACTTTTTTCTATTGTGGGCGCCATATTGTTTTTTTATACACAAAAATAGTGGTTCTCATTCTAATTTCATTGATGTTATTGTGGGTTATCCCTAAGAGATAGGCATATACTATCGCGAACCTTTTCGAAGGCCTTTTTAAGGTGCACAATATTGTAGTATATTTTTGATCTATCTCGTAGGGTTCAGCCAGCATTTGCAATATAAGCGCAAAAAAATGTGTTTATTTACAACATCACATTAGAAACCTCTAAAATTATCAGTATTTCTCTACTATATTATGCATGTTGTATACAAATAAACCTTCCTCTTGAATCAGTTTATCTACACAAAGAAGCGGTATCAAAATCCGTTGCGTAGTTTTAAAGATCTAAACATACATAGGGATAGACAGCGGGATGCGAATTTATTTTATACTATCGCTATCTTGGGACGCTATCCTGGTAACCCTAACCATAGTCCCTAACCCTGAAAAGGCATAAGGCTCTAGCAGGGCTCCCCCTGTAACTGTAACTATGTAACCAAATACTAACAAAACTAAAAATGAATAAACGTCTTTGTACTTGAACTTGACCCATGAATAATTTATAAGGATATAATTTCCATATTTCCGTTTCAGTAATATGAGCTGTTACGTCTAGTCAATATATCTTTCATAATCAGTTTTAGGCCCGATTTTTAGGATTGTAATTAAACTTGAGTAATCGTCAAAGATATAACGAACAAAGGAAATTCAAGTCAATCTATCAGTAACATAATAAATATAGTTTAAAAAACACGCTTTTAAAGAACATCGAAGTGAAAAGTGCCATATTTTTTGTATATCAAGGGAACGTGGCCTTTTTCACGATAATACTAGTATTTTTTGTTCGTTATTGTTTTAAGCCTATTTAAAAAAATATTTGTAACTTTTTACCTCGATGTTCTTTAAAAGCGTGTATGCTATGAAGGCGTGTTTTTTCGTCTTTTTAAACTATATTTATTTTATCTAAACTTTGGGATCGATCAGCAGTATATTGTTTAGAAAAATGACCATTGATATTTTCCGAATCTGGAGAGGAAGCCTGAAAATCAGCTACCAAGCCCAAGGGAGGAAGTAGGCGCGCATGTTAATATAAAAATACTTTTTTCACTCATATAGATGAAGCTAATATAAAGCGTGTAAAAAAATAAATTATAAAAATGAAGAACCAATAATGGATTTTAACACATTTCCATAATTTCTTTTGACCTGTGCAATTTTTTATTCTAAATTGATTCGAAAAGTGAACTTCAAGTGGAAAATGTTTATCTTCATATTGAAATTTTCTATAACACAAATCAAAATAAAATTGTTTCCATAGACAAGTATTTTGGATACCTACTACCCGTTGAATTTAACCTTTCTCATTAGAACTGAATCACAAAGTGACATCTCATTTTCTAGAAGTTCCATGCAATAGTTGATATATTCCATTTCTTGAATTGACCTTATAAATATGTCTTGTTCACAATCCACAACGTTCATTTAACTAGAGAACTAAATTATACTAAACCATTAAGAATTAATTTACAATCTGCGGCATATTTCAAACTGCCAATTGTACATATTCTTGTAGTCAATCAGGTACGTAATTTCTGGAAATTACAAACTAGTTAAATACCCCAAGGAAATATCTCATTTAGGAAATTATGAGCTTATGTTCGGTAGAAAACAGCAAAACTATATATGCATCATATGATAATTGCATCAATTGAATTGTAGAAAAAATGAGTATGTAAACTATAAATCTCTACCAGAATATATCTTTCAATTCGTAATTAGAATTTACAATTTCTGATATACAGCTTCAATTCAACTATCCATCGTTGTAGGAAGCAGTGACGAAGATGTTATACGGGGTCTATTAAAAAAATTTGGGGAATTTTGATTTTTGTCAAAAAATATTCATTTATTCATCAATTACAATTTTGTCCTCTTCAGTCCCCCTCAAATATAATACACTTATGCAAGCATTTTTCCAATCTTCTTGGTATGTTTTCTTGGTATGTACTTGATTTCGGTTTTTATCTCTTCAATCATCGTGAAACGCCTTCCTTCCATGAATCTGTTCAATCTTGGGAACAGGAAAAAGTCGCATGGGGCCAAGTCTGGTAAATACGGTGGTTGAGGCATGCCAACGGTGTTGTTTTTGGCCAGAACGAGTGACCATGTGACGAAAACTCCTAATGCGTTACGCCACGGTAATTGAAAAAAACATTGAACCAAAACCTTGACATTTCATCGCACTTGGCGTGTTTTTTTTGGTCTTGGCTTTCCAGGGCTCTTCCATTGGCACGATTGGACTTTGGTTTCGATGTCATAACTACTTATGACTCTTTTAGGTAAATCTGGATCGCCATTGACGCTGATGAGCGATTCTCATGTGAAGATTTATTGGGTCAAAATTCAGCAATTTTGGAACGGACTTCGCTGCCACAGATTTGATGCAGAAAATTTACGAAAAAATTGCATCGCATGAGCCAATCGATATGTTGACATCCTAAGCAACTTCTCTAATAGTGAATCGAATATTATTCATAACAATTTTGTTCACTTTCTCAACATTTTCATTGGTTGTTGATGTGCTAAAGGCGTCCAGGGCGAGCGTCGTCATTCACATCTTTTCCACCTTCCTAAAGCTTGTACCACTTTTAAACATGTTTTTTTATTCAGAGTACAATCACCGTATGCCACTGTCATTATTCCAGGTGTTTTTGAGCACTTTATTCCAATTTTCACACAAAAATTGATGCAAGTTCTTTGATCCATTTTTTCGATAGCAAAAAATCGCTGAACACGCAAAACATTTCTAACTTTGATGCCTCTCACCAACAAACTAAACATGCTGAACAGCTGGAACTATGAACATATGTTCGAGACGGGTGTACCAACGTAAAATAATGAAAACATCGCTAATCGAAAGTACGTAGCCCGCGAAATCTGAACATTCACTTTATTTATTGAAGAGACCTTGTATATTGGATTGACAGTTAACGCAACCTACGAATATCAAAAATGAAAGTTGCATTCGCATTCAAATACAATATTGTTTTCATTCGAAAATGTCCTTGTAGAACGAAACTGCAATAACGTTAGTTACAAATACAAGTGGTAGGAAGTTTTATTTCCAATTTTTTACAATTATCAAAACGTTTGAACTATCGCGCGACAAAATGAATTCAAGCTGCCTCACTAATCGATGCGAATTGAAGAAATATTGTAGTTGCGTTTGTTTCACGTAGTGAATCACTTTGAAGCTGGGAGTCGCATTTTTGTTCTGTGTCAAGTGTCAACCGACCATGAAACATTTACGTTTGATATTCTCGACATTTCATTTTTTTGGAAAGAAATGTTTTGGTTTTCTTTTTCACCATCGTTATACAAAAATGGTTTCTATTTGCTCTTTACAGATTGTTCATTTTCTACATTTCTGTACAACACACAGCAACATCAGTTGAAACTGCAAGTATTCAAATATTGAAACTTGCTAATGAATCAACATTACGTTATGATCTGACTGAGGAAAAGCCGCTGAGTTTGAATTGAGCATCGTGTTTACTTCATAGTGATATAAATTCTACTAAATGGTGTACAAACTAATAAATAATTCATTATCAGCTCTGAACGGTTGACTCAGGATGCACTGTTTGAGTAGCGTTTCATTATTCCTGTGATGAATGAACCAACTGGAAAGTTTACAAAGGACGACAAAACGATTACGAAAGCAGCAGCAACGAAGAGCTATCAATTCCCTTTTGACGCCCAGGAGGAAAGTTTCAAGAATTCATTTCCATTTTCTACAGAGATTTGAAGTTTCATCTAACGGAAAACTATATGTGTTTATTTTGTTCGCACTTGAGAGAGGACTACAACAATATATCCAACCTATTTGATTGGAAAACTATAAAAAATGATAATATTCCTGGTGGGGCTGACATTCCCTTTCTCCATATAAAACACTTTTTGTCATTCAACCCAAAAGATAAAGTCAATGAATAACTACCAACCAACTATAGTATGTCTCCAATGTTTATTGATACTTAAGAAACCCACAAAAATGTAAAACGCTGACATTGAAAACATGTATATTTTTGGCTATTTGTAGTGTTATTCAGGAATCTATTCTTGCACCTCAACACACACATTTGCTATTCAGTTCAGATTCATTTAGGAAAATGAAAATGTTGTAGTGGTAGTTGTTTCAGATGATTCAAAAAACTTCAAGAAATCTTTTCTGTTTGAAGTATAAAAAACATTCCCTAAATTTTCTTTTCATAGGGTTCCTATATTCCTCAACCTAAAAACTCTATAGTACCAGTATGGAACTTGGGATGTATATTGATAAACATAAACAGTTATCAAGGAAACACATTTCTCGACTTAGCAGTTTATTGTTTGAATCATTAAATTTTCCAGAATTGAAGTATTTGAAATTGTTTTATTTATTTTTATTATATTTCAAACTTAAATACCGAATTCGGCTTGTATGGGATGTTACAAAAACAGTACTGATTTTGATTGGGAAAATGATTTAAAATAGTATACAATTGTCATCCCACAGAACCAAAAAATAGTTCTTTCTTTTATTTTATTCAGTTAGTGAAACAGTCTAGCTCTAGTTAAACAATCAATAACGACCAATATAGTGATTCAACCAAGCATTCCGAAATTTTGACAATAACTGTACTACGCGTTACCAAAAAGGGACTATTTGTTACTATAACTAAAATTCAAAATTGAAAAATTATTATTTTTGGGAAAGAAAGGTTTTAGCTATCTACTTTTCAAACTTCATACATAAAAATGTGGAAAACTTCCTAAAGTAATTTATTAGAGTTGAGATGAAAGTACTATTTCAAACTATTACTGTTTATTGATAGAAAAAGCTGCATCCCCATCAGTCTCCAAAGCTATATCCTCATACAAATGTGTTTAGAGGGATGACTTAACCATACCATGACACATGCATTCAATATGTGTGATTGGTGACTTGTTTATTTTGTGGTAATTCATCATCACTTTAATGAAATGAATAAAAACACTTTTGTCTAATTACCACTAGTTGATTTTATTTATACGACCGGTTTCGGTTAATTGAACGAACCAGGGTGCCAACTTTAAAATTCGACACTGAAAATTATAGGGGTTGTTAAACTTATAAATTCAAGAGTGGAGACCTATATAAATCGAGGGTATATATTTCTGGTTTTTAATTGGTTTGTTAATTTCCATGGCTTCCAACAAATTCATTTTCTTCCCTCTATTACATATGTGTAGGATTTTGAGGTTATCTTTACTTATCTTGTGTTTTGATTTTCGAAGATGTTCATGCATTATAGATTTTTGGTCCAATCAGACGTGTCTACGGAGCCTTAACCCTTCATTGCATGATTTTTTATATTCGTCTTGTTCATTGCTCATAAGGATTGTTTTTGCATGAGAATTGATGGAAAAATATTAAAAAAAATAATTTAATTTCAATACATTTTTTCATGTGTTGTAGAAATGCAATACCATGTGTACGCTATCAATATTTAGGTGGTATGAAACTGAAGAAAACAATTATTTTTTTTGTTGTTACAAAGTCCAACGCCACACTTGGAACAACTTGTTTTTGAAATTCCTGTACAGTTTGGAACTTTACATCTTACTCTCTTCTCTGTCCAAATGGGCTAATGTCCAATTGGATCTTATCTCACGTCTTTGGGAGGTACAAGTTGGGCGGGACCCTTCATTTTTTTCTTTTGAATGTCTGTTTCAATGGATAAGGACGGTCTACCTCTTTTTTCTCTTTCCCGCTGTGCACCAATTCTACACATACATTCTGCTATTTCTGTTTTGAACTCAGACAAA
>WOGO01000267.1:0-11025 GCA_015342085.1 Leptinotarsa defecta
TTAATAATATAACTTTCTTGAAAATTGAATAATTTTGTTTTGTTTATTGCTATTTGGTGGAAAAAATAATGTTAAAAATACTTCTTACACTAGTGTTAAAAATATTTCAACACGCTGCTTTGCAAACATCATTTTTTAATACTTTTGACAACCATGAAAAATGTCACTTTTAATGGCAGTGGTACAAAAAAATAATTTTCTTTTTCATTCGAAATATAGTAACGTAATATTCTGAAGGGAAACTTATAGTTTCGAGAAAAAAATGCATGAAATACTGCAAATTAGCTTTTATTTCGGCGAACAAAGAGAGACATCTTTTGAATAGAAGTGCCGTGCCTTCTAGTTAATGAAATTGACACGGACTCACTGTGGAATTTAAAATTGTCTAAATCTCATTATTGCATCGCATTAAATTTCCAACCGTAAAGTTAATTTATAACCTGCCTTTCGAGCGAACATTATTAAAGATGAACCGTCAGTGGTGTTACATATTTTTTTGACGTTTCACGGTACATACGTTTATTTTTTTTTCGAATAATGTACAAGTTGCATAAGGTTTTTTTTCGCTGTACTCCATATTTTGATGTCTTATCGACACTTTATACAAACTGTGATTTTTTTAAAAGCAAAGCACAAGTACTACAGAAAAATTCTTGAGGCTCTCTGGTGTGCGGTGCCTGTGTAAAAGTACCGATTCCTATTAGATTTAAATCGCTGGAAATTAAATTCATTTGGGCAAATCTACAACTTTTCTGTTCAGTCACAAAATCTTGCTATCGAAATTATTATGGTTTTCAAGTGAATTGTGAATATTAAATTTTCAGTATTTAGCCTAGCCACCTCTAAAATTTCTACAAAAAAGCGGATTGTTTTATAACATTATATTTATGTTAGATATTTTAAATTAATTCTTGTTTAAGTTGTTTAATTTTCATTATTATCAAGGGTTTCCCAATCGGGGTTTTCCAGTTGGTCTTCTAATGTACGGGTCTCTTCTAGTCCACTTATCCTCATAAAATTCAATATTCTCGAATATCTTTTCTCAAGCTACCCGTATATTTAGGTTTAGTTCTTCGTAAATATTGTAAGCTACAAATAGCTGGATTTTCAATTCCTTAATTGTTCCTTGTATCGCTTATCTTGGGAATTACCCGCTAATACGACCTTTCCTACTTATGTTAATCCAAACCTCTGTCTATCCCTACAATGTACTTATGATGCACTGTTTGGAACCTTTGTTGTAGTTGCCTTATCTATTATTTTACAATATATGTTTATATAAAACAATTTTCAGCTATATAAAAATTAATTTCACATATTGCCTATCTAAATTTATTTTTGCAATGTGTCCTTATGTAGTAATCAGTAAACCCAACAATATTATTTTATTTTAACAAGCTATATAGTATGTTCTTTGGTATAGGTCCGTCATCGTTATTCACCTGGATGGTTAACCTGTATGGGATACCTATATAGCATAAATAGGGTTAGCTTCACATTAGTTTCTAGTTTTAATCTTCCACTTTGAAGATGATCACTTGGTGGTCGAAACACGTGTCGAGGTGTTGAAAATAACGATTTGGTGTTGGGAAAAAACTCCATTAATATTCTGTGGATAATGTTGGAGATAAAAGGAATATATTTTTTCCAATGACTAATTAAACACTATCCATCGATTAAAAAATTACATTGATAATTTATAAAAAAGGACACTGAAACTGCCAAAGACAAAAAGTGTGACTTCCAACCCCGGTCTCCCCTAGCTAACGTTATTTGTTGAATTATTGAACTAGATAATACGTTTCTGGTCAGGGGAAGGCAAGGTACTTACGTTTCAGATACTTAGGTAGTTTGAATATCAATATAAAATGTTGAAAAATGTGAAAGAAGGGCACATGTCGGTGTCAAACGGTACCGGCGAGAAAATATTTGAGAATGAAAGTCCCCGGTATGAAAGGAAGGATGTAAAAAGATTTCAGTATAAGATTCTGGTGAGAAAAGATGGATGCCAACATGTGAGAAAAGATGGATGCCAACATGTGCGAACATGGATAGGTATGGAACGATTAGTGTGAACAATTTTATAATCGAACTTTTAAGTATTATTTATTTTTGTTAACCCTTTGTAGATCAATAACCTTGAAGCTGTGTTTGTAAAGAATTATCCTTTTTCTGCAAAAAATTATATTACTAGGATTCCGATTGAAGTTAATGAAAAGTAACCTTCTTCATTTTGACTTGACATCAACGCAAAACATAATTTCTGGAAAGATAAATCAATGACTTTTCACTTCATCTTGATCCCTAACTGATCCCATTTGAAATTCAAATGTCACTTACACCCCCTCTGAGGGGGTGTAAGTGACATTTATTCAACTAGTTAACCCGATTTAGAAAATATTGGTTGATAATATTCAGAAAATTCCCCTTCAAAAATAAACTACTATTCCAAGGGATTTTTCTCATAAACTATAAGTAACCATGGGTTTGACATATAGTGATTATCATAATAGTTCATAAATTAGCAGATTTTTTGTGACGGTGAGATGATCCAATAAATATAGGTATAGGTAAATAGGTTAGACAACGTGTTAAACTTTTTGACTAATATTTAGAACATCATCAAGTTCATTTGGTTTTATTGAACCACAACCACGATATTGAACTAATTTTTCATTAGAATTGAAAGGGTTTATTTTTTGGGATAGACTAATTTTTGAGAAAGGAAATTTTTGGCTTATTACTTCTCCATCTTACAAAAATGTGGGAATCTTTCAAAAATTAACTCAAAATAAAGATTTGTAGATCACGCACACTTTCAATTTCACTTTCAGACACAAACTGAAAGAAAAAGCTCTCTCAAAACACCTATTTTTTGTAAACATTGAATTACACGACAGGGAAATACTTTCTGAACAAAAACTTTTGAATGGACACTGAATTATTCCAAAAACACTTTTCTTTATTCCGTTTGTATTCCAAACATTTATATGGAATCAAATCAGATATAATTCACAGGATACCTACACTATATAGTAAATGAAAGAAGTAAAATTTCAATTAAATGAAACACTGTCATTTTCACTGGTAGATATCCGATTTTTCACCGTAAAACACTTGCCTTATCAACTCTTTAGTACCAAATTCGGATATATTATAAGGAAAAAAAACCATTTCATTCATAAAATTATGACTTTTGGTCACGGAATAAGTTGAATCCACTCATGTCATCGATGACGGTACATTCATTCGCTCATTTGATTAAATCTCAGCCATAGGAATCTTGTTTAAATTGAAAGGGTGTATTTTTATATCTTCGGAAGATTCCCAAATTTCTGTATCAAGATAGAAAAATAGAAAGCCAAAAATTTTTTATAACGACAAGAATCATATTTACCAATTCATCTGTAGATATATTTGTGAATGTATATATGATGTGAAGAAAGATTCACGAACTAAGTTTTTTTTATTTCAGAAGAATAAATAAAAATATATAAACGTGACAAATTTAGTACAAAGGAAATGAAGACGGTTTAAAGGGACAAACGATATTAGCCACAAAGGCAATACTACTCTAAAAAAAAATGATCGGGAATATCTGTAAAAATATATACTGAGTTTTTATTTCACTTGAAAATGGGGATATTTTTAAAATTTGCATTTGAAAACCCACTTTATTTTTCATCACACTATTAAGTGCGAAAAAAATTGGTTTTAACAACAAAAAGTTTGCACTTCAGAATTTGAATAGTTTGAAGTAGTGATCATCTCTGGTAAATGCAAGCTGTCAGATTGATAACTTTGATTTTTAGTATCCTTTTTATATGACGGTAACCTACTGTTCAAATGTGCATTCAACCTGTGCACTTGATCTAATAAATGTTGGACTGCTTATTTTTGTTATATTGTTTTTTATATGCAAGATATTGTTTCAGTGTTGGCGTTATCTACAGTGGTTTTATAGTCAGTCTCATTTACAATTGGGACAGTTTTTACAAACCTCATTCGTTGGTTTCGTGTTTCAATAATTTTTTCTGTCTCATTTCATTTATTGTCATATGATCATATTATTATTGGGAAATTTCAATATTTGGTCATTGGTTCTGGAGAATGTGTCCATCACGAGAATTTTGGATTGTTTGTTTTTGAAATTTCCGGTAAAATATGGCCTACATAACACATTCCTCTCAAAAAAGGAAATTGAATGCTGATTGAATTAGAGATACTTTTACTGAACTCAGTAAGTAGAACCATACCGAATATTTGAGTAGTTGTACACACAATTTAATCTCCTGGCCAAGTTTCAACACTGCGACCCATCAACGACCATTGCAATTTTCAAATGCAATTTGACATTTAGGACATTGCCTAGTGTAGGTCCCGACGCACTTCAATTTAACTTTTAAACGTTTATCAATTTAATATTAGTACTAGTAATTAAAGGTTAGGCTAGAGGTTAGGTTAGGTTGGGTTATATTTTAATTGTTCCATTAAACATTTTTATTTATATTATAGATTATAGATTACGGACTACCATTAAAGTAATTTCCATTCCATGAACACGAGCAAAGTGGAATTGTGCCAAAAATTATTTTTTTCCGCAAAAAGTTGTTCAGTTATTGACAATTTTGTAATGAAATTGCTACACGATCTTTAAAGTATGTTTTCTAAAGTATATTTGACAAAAAAGTACGTGTAATCTATAAAGCCATGCACGGAACATCATGCTGAAAACGCCCATCTTCTTCTGTTGTCGAATTTCCAGATCTCTAGAGAATAATGCAATTGAATCAGGAATGAAGCAGTCCCAAAGTAACAGAATGCCATCAAATTCGTAGTTTGAATGTTCGTAGACAAGTCTTAAATTTAATTTGAAGACACAGGCGGCTCTGGAGGAGTTGTGATGTCAGAAGACAGTCGACAGGAGTACCCGGCCTCCTTGATTTAATTAAACAATTTGTAAAAGCGTGCTCAGAATATATTGACAACTGAAGTCGTTGTAAATAGAAGAGAACACAAAGGCTTGTTTTGTTTGTGTACCAGACGACGAGCTTTTATAATAAATTGATGTGTACAGAGAAACGTGTTTCTTAGGGCTAGGAAGACGTCGATATGCAAATTTGTAGGGTCCTTTGATGTTTTTGTAGATATAGTCTGAAAACGAGGATATTCAGAACCGGCGAGTAGGGGTAGAGAGAGAGGCAGTGGCGGATGAAAATTATTTTGTGAAGATGATAAGTGCGGCGAAAGTAGTCAAATATTTATTTGAAAAATAGTATAGTTATACCAGGTGTGAACGGATCTATTGAACAAGTCGTAACTTCTAAAATATCAGGTATATCAAAATGAGATTTGATGTAAGACGAGGATGTGAAGAAAAGAGTCACATATGTTTCAATTGCTGGTCACTTTCGGTTTTACCGAAGAAAGCTCCGGTTTTGAATTTTTCAATGGAACACCCTGTACATTTTTGAATATCTAACAATTGGATCAAAATGTGACATGATTAGGAGTACACAGTTTTGAATGTCACATTCTGACCCAGAATGATCTCAAATCTAAAAATGAGCAAATATAAAGGTTTTTTTTCAAAAAACACACGCAACACGTGTTTCGCTATGCAATAGCTTCTTCAAGGGTGTCTATAAAGGGTTTCAGATTTATAAATTCAATGCTGGGTCTATTTTCATAAAACCGAAATGTATGTGGAAACTCTCTCTTTCATAAATATTTATATAAACCACATCACATTTTATATGGTTATATGGTTCAGATTTTACATTACTGGTAGAAGTCGAAAAATAACATTGAGCAACAACACTTCTGATATTGGAAAAATTGTAGGCGGAATTCCTCAGGGGTCAGTTCTAGGCCCAATTTTATTCTTGCTATATATTACCGATATGGTAAAACTTGATATATCTGAAGACCTTGTTTGTGGATGACACTACGGTACTTTGGCGTAATAAAGATACTGGTACTTTCACTGGATCTATCCACTCAGATTTAGAAAAAATAAAGAAAATGGTGTGAATCGAATACGCTATCGCTAAATGTTTACAAAACAAATCTGATAACAACAAGTGGGACTAACAACAAGTAATACTAGGCAAACACATGATTGAAAGTAAGCCTGTAACTAAATTTCTGGATATATTCATTGACAGTAATTTAAAATTTGATACGCAAATTACTGCTTTAAAAAGAAAATTACTTTCTGTTTGCTTTACCATAAATATCATATCTCGTGAAGTTGGATTTTCAGCAGCAATAAATGCATACTATTCACTTATGGAGAGTCACCTCCATATGGAATTCCTTTCTGGGGCTTATGCAGCCAGATTTTGATGCAGAGTATATTCCAGAAAAGACCTTTGAGAATAATATTTAAATTGAAGATGCGTGACTCGTGTAGTTCACTTTTCTGCAGAAATCAAATATTAATAATATTTGAAATATTCATTCTGAAGACTGACTGCTTACTTAACAACGTAAACGTAAAAGTTTGAAAGCCATACAGAAAGGTCTACGATGAAAAACTTGCACTTCCACTGCTCACATCATCTTTAACCAGGCAGTCTCAAATCTATAGAAGTAGACAAATATTCAATCATCTACCAAAACATATTACATCAATTAATGAACTTGAAAAAATAAGAAAGGCAGTGAAGAACCTTGTTTTGGGAAAGTGCTTCCACAGTTTGGAAGAGTAGTTTGCATACAAATTCTAGTCTTTCGGTATACCACGATGTATATTACGATTTATGTCAGTAATTTTAAAATTATATTATTTTATTGATTACATATTTGTACATATTGTAGAGGATTAGTGAATATGAGTAGGGAATAGCGAAAAAAATTTTCTGAATAGCGTTAGTTCTCTATGTATCCTCAATGCTGTAATATATTTACTTTTGTTATCACATCGAATATGTTACTATTTCGTTACTTGTGATGCACTATTTGGAACCTTTGGTGTTAGGTTAGGTTGAGTCCAAAGTGAGTGGGTCTATTCGACCCTCCACCGCAACCCGCAAGGGTTTATTGTGGCTCACATCTATTCACACTCGACCAAATAAAGCCAGCTTCATAACGAAGTTTGTATGGTGAGTCCTCTTTCAGGTCAGATGGTAAGAGCATGGTTCTGCCAAACTCTAAAAACTTGATTTGGTTCCCAGCGGAGCAGACACAGAGTATGTGCTCTGCTGTTTCATCATTTTCCAAACAGCGACGACACACATTGTCTTCCGACAGTCTCTGCATATGATTATTCAAATGACAGTAACCTGTAAGAAGATCTGTAAGACATCCCAGTGCATCCCTACTTCAGTCCAATAACTGGTTGGTGTAGTAATGAATATTACTGAAGTAATATTTACTCCAGTAATATTTATTTTGTTACTATTTTGTTATCTGTTAACCACTTTACTTTAAGATCCGATACTTCGGGAGGACTTACCAGCACCATCAACCAAAGACCACTTTCCTCATCATCGAGTGAGGAATCACTGGGTTCAAGAATCATATGGTCTAAACAGATCTGAGTAGACGATTTCTGCAGCAAGTAAGCGGGTAAAGTCTTAAAGTTCAATAGTAAAACAGGCAACATTCTATCAAAGATTGATATATCAGAATTTCAATTTCAACATAAGGATTCAAATAAAATTTGCTAGATTCATGAATTAATTCAATATTTTATGCTTCATTCTTCTCTGTTCAAATGATACCTACTCTTCTCAGCTGCATCTGAGTAATGCGTCCCAGTTTGTGGGTCGAAAAAAATAACTCAGGTTTATCAGATTGTATTTAATTGAGAGTGACGAATGAGTAGGTCTTACTATCTGCAACAAATTCCATATCCCATAGAATGCAAAGCACAATCTTTCTACCTGCTTTGGTATTAGTCGGCTTCAGTCAAGACACCATCCAGATACAATTTAAAATCCATTGTTTCCGATGAACCCACTTGACTTCAACCAGACAGAGGTGAAGTGCTTTAGATAAGTCCAGGTCTTTGATGTTGTTGGAGAAGAAATTGAGCAGTTTAAGACACTCAATCTGTGCGGCTTTGAATAGGTTCCAACTATTAAATTACTCACCTACATAGGCGATAAAATAGAAAACGTAGATGTAGAAGCTGAATATTGTGCAAACCACTTTCAATTTCACCACTTATTAATTCGATCTCGCTGAACAATCAAGTCTGTACCAATATAAAAACACAGCCACACTTCAATTTTTTCATAAGATATGCTCAAATTGATTTGGTGGACTCAAGTTGAATCAAGTTTCCATACACCATACTTGAATGAATTATCTTATCATTAAATACCCAACGGAGAGAAACAAACTTCCCAAGAATAAACAGTAATTTCCTCACCAAATTACCAGACTTATTTGCAGAAAGCTACATTTTCGCTGGATACATAAAATTACTATGTATTTTGCTTGAAGTTCTGTTTGTATAATAACGCGAAGTATACACATTTTCCTCTCGCTATTTCTTCAAGTCTTCGTGCATCTCTCTCTATCCCGCTTTTCTAGAAAGTCCTCCTTCTCGCACTAACTCCTGACGTGCGGTTTTAAAACTTCTAGACATACTTTATAAATGGGAAACATTAAGCAAAATGCTAGACCCGACATTATGAAGGCTTGGAGCAAACTTCGGACCTATTTTCTGGGATTTAAGGGGTAGAATCGTTGCGTTGGAAACAACCAATGGAAATCTCAGAATTTTAATTGCATCTTAGGTTGCTTTTGTTTCCTCCCTTAAATTATCGCTCTTCGCGTTCAGGATAACTTTGTATGAGGGTGTACAGTTGGAGAACGAGGAGTTCTGAAATCCGGGGGCTTTTTTCATCTTTTAATGCGAATTCGCGGGGTGGTGCATTTCTAATTTCCAAATAAGACAACTATGATTTATGAATGAGGTTCATGTTCAGGAATAGGGGTATTTTTGGAGCGGTCTGAGGAGGAGAGTTATTGCTTGGGGCATTCTATTATGTAAATAATGAATCAGATGGAGAAGTCGCAGATGGCGTTTCTTGTAGAATGAATGGCCATATTTTCTGGTCAGCATCACAATAATGAATGCAAGGGAGTTTTGATGAAAATGAATGTTTGAAAATAGTGAAAAACTGGTAGAACTGTAAAATCTGGACTAAGAGTTACATTGTTATTTGAAGCAATCCACAAGTGGTGTCTTTGGATCAATACTCAGTAATTTTGATATGTTATGAAAGTTGAATAATTATTGTTTTGGTATCTCAGATAAGGTTTTGATGCTTCAGCTAACATCCCAACCAGCAAAATTGTTTTATAATTTCATGGTGCTGCAACAATTTTATTTTGTTGGTATTTTATAATTACTTCCAAAATGATAACTGATTATATTAGACGAGCCGTGAATATAATACAGTCGTAGGTAATGAAAGTGTCTTATAAATTTGTCATAGAAATGTTTATAAAATAAAATTATAAATACGTTATGAACTGGTCACGAAATTATTGCAGAAACGATTTTACAAGTAACTTATAATAAAACATATTTTCCTATAAAAGTAAATTGTTTCGCAGCAGTTTTATAGCACTTTTTTGCGAGGTTTGTATGCTCTTTATACAACTATTTCAATATTATTTTATAACTGCTTCCTGCAGCTTTGTTGAAATTATTTCATTGGAATGCTTTCGAACACAATTTTGTTTTCATTACCATATTGCAATTTTAATAATAATTTTCCAACCATTTCATAGAATGGTATATTTACTACAATTCCAAAACAATAAAATAACTGTGATGAATTCAAATTGCTTTCGCTAATATATATTTGCTGTCGCCAAGAATAAAATGCAGCATTCAAGAAGAAACAGATGACATTGACTTTAGAGGTCGTTTAATGAAGTATAATTTGTCAGTTTTATTTGACTAGCGTCCCAATAACTATATACCTAATAACGTTGTGTAATATTGGTCATTGGAAAAACATTAAGAAAAGTAGTTCGTTTTATACGAAGACACACGTAACCTAGTGCTTCAATTTTGTTCTTGCTAAAAACAGGAAAAGGTTATCAATGATTAAAAGCCGTCGATTTAGGTGTTTAGCGCCATGTGCTCAAATCACTAGCTCAAAACTCCTTCGAAATTCAGCCTTTATAATCAATGGAAGAAGCTTCATAGTCAAAAAATCACGACAGATAATATCCATCCAAACAATACGAGAGAAATCGTATCTTCATTTTTATAGAAATCTTCAGCTTTAAAAGTAGTCCGACTTTGCTGCAATACCATCATCACTCCTAAGTGTTTCTCAACAGTTTTATAGGGGTAACATAAAGGCTAAAATACGTTAAAACTCTTGCTATTGATACCAAATAATTTTATAGAATACTGACATTAGATGAGTAGAAAATATGAAATACTGCATATACAGTGATTTTTACAGATAAAAATAGATATTATAAGATTATATTATTTAGAACAAACTAAGTTAATTTGTGACTAGAAAATTAACACGTCAGCAATATGAATTTTTGTATAATTAATATTTTTTTCCAAAAATGTTAATGGAAGAGTGGCACGCTTAACTTTTACTAATAAGGCTATATAGTTTTCAAAAAAATTACATTCTCAGTTAAAATATCAATCTTTGAAACACAAACAATGTACCGGTTTTATAAGTACAAAAGTGAAATTATTAAAATGGCCCCTATTTTTCTATTTGTTATGAAATATATGTCACAAACATATATTTTATATTTTCCCAGTGTCCATTACAAAATTACTTCTTGCGCCTTCAAAAATCATTTTGAACACTTTTTTATTTTATGGTTATAATTTTAGGCTGTATTATATTCTATAATGCTTACTTGGAAAACTGTTGTGAAATTATTTCAATTATTTCATAATATTCTTTACGAAACTACTTTTTAATAGTGTTAGAAAAATTTTATAGTAACTGCTGAAATGTTTAAAAAACTATTTTGTAGTGTTTGTAAAAAGCCTTACAAAATATTCATAAAGACTAT
>WOGO01000267.1:11035-26221 GCA_015342085.1 Leptinotarsa defecta
AAAGGCGTTACAAAATATTATTCAAGACTATAATGTTTTATAAAACGGTGCCAATTTCCTATTTATAGCTGTTTTATAAACACATTGAAAACATTTCTGGGAGAAATACAGTTTTATAATTTGTTTCTGCGAAATGTGTTCATAACCATTATAAAATATAAAATTGTTAGTTGGGATTTATGTTATTTCAGACTATATTATTGTATATTCAAGGATCTGCTTGTCAAACACCGTCAGTCTATTGGAGACTGGTTTAATAAACCGAATCCGGTCTTAACAAATGAAAATCTTAGTAGAAATTGGACAAAAGTTTATTTTTTCTATCCTGTATTCAATATGAATTTTCACAAAATAAATAGGACCTCATTTGAACAACATTTTGTAATGATTTAGGTGAATCATCACGTATCTTGTGTCGGGTAATTTTACAGAATTTCAGAGTCGTCTATAGACACTAATATAAATGTGAAAGTTTGTGAGGATGGATGTATGTATGTAGGTATGTTTCTGGCTCTTTCACACTTTAACGAATGAACGGATTTAGATGAAACTTTACATAAATACAGCTTATATAACGATAAGACTGGGGTTCTGCATAGTCCAATTGAAGACTAGAAAAACCGTCAGGTGGCAGTCTGCACCTCATTTCTTAGTAGACTTTCACCTGAACGATTTCTAGTACCTACGAATTATCAGTGGAGATGATAAATGATTTCTCTAGTTGTAACATAGAGTGGGTATCTCTCAGGCGAAAGCGTAAACCGATTGTCAAAAAAAGGATTTAGTACACCAAAGAAAAGTTATGTGTGACTGGTGTAATATCTTGGTTGTCATTCATTTCAAACTTCTGATAGGAGTGACATTCATGCTGTTATCTACTGTCAACAATTGCAGCTGTCTCAAATACTCTTGTCATTCCGTTCAAGCCTGATCAATAACATGTAGGTTTTGCTCCATCAAGACTTAGATCATCATCAATAGAAAATATGTGAACTCAGATTTGTTAAAAAAATCTGTTAAAATCTGTTTTTCCGTTAACCAGCTGTCGCACCCCTACGAACGACAATCCTCGGAAGTCGAAACTTATGCGACCTAAAGATTAACGAGGTCTTACCTTTTAAGGTATGATTCCTAACACAAGTTGGACGATAGCAAGTGAAAATCGATCGTTCAGACTGGGGCTTGAATCACCGACCAACACGACAGTCAATTCGAGTGAGTGAACAAAGTACCCACGTCGAACCGCCTGGCCACCGACCGAGTTGGAAGCTTATTGTCTGGATATGGCGCTTTCAGGCTATCATTAATTCTGTTTCAATTAGAGCTATTCAAATCAAAAAAACGAAAAACTCCATTGAATCAGATATCAAATCGTTTTTCGAGTTTTATCTATATAACATTATGAAGTTTCCTGACCGTTAGGAGAAGGTGATCCACCAAAACATCGAATATACCATCGATGAATTATATCACAATCGTTAATGACATTGAAATAAATATTTTTCAATATGAAAGATTCCCAATTTTTTCAAATAATAAGCCAAAACCTTCTTTTCCAAAAATTATTGTGAAAACATCAGAAACGGAGGAAGCGGTTTTGAATAGTTAAGATTATTTTCTGTGGCGTCATCTTGAAACATTGGTTTATAGCACACCAACCCATACTGAGGAGCAGTTGAGAAATAGCAAAATAGTTTCTTGTGAAACTATTACAAATAGTGATATTTATTACAAACAGTCCCGGTATTCTTCAAAAGGTACGTGGATCCATGTGAAAAATAGAGTATTCCAACATTTGATTCGATTTATTTTTGTACGTTCAGATAACGTTGTCTTAGCACTTAGCACTCCAAAATGTATTCAGATTACTTTACATACGTTCGGGCAGAAGACAGTTACCAGGTTACAGTTACAGGATCATTTTGACAGAAATAATTTGGCATTTAAAATTCAGCCCACAATATTTCTACGCTAATGGAGCAACGAAAAACAGAAACATATATTAACCGGTCATCCTTCCTATACGGGCTCATGAAAGGGTAGTTTTCAGGACAAGCTGTTTAAATAATGTAATAACCAATATACTCGTAGTTATGGCTATTGGGGTTTGAAAAAGTCTATGAAATTTAGCTTGCGAGATCCATAAAACAACAACAACTCATACTAGTGACTCTGGTTAAGGTTGTAAAAGGTATATAAACTGTTATGTGAGGTTGGCTATTGACAATATTGCTGATAATACAGATAATTTCGTGATCAATAGTCTCAATTAGTTTTTTTAGTAAATCGATAGCTGCATGTTGGTGCAAAGAGAATATTTTTGGCAACTACTTTTACAAAATGCATGTTTTCACCGGAATAGAACTAATAATTTTAATTATGTTAGCTCACTAATTTTCGCAACAATTCATGTTTATCCAACAGTACCATGATTATGTTATGTTTTCAGGTGAAAGTTTTCTTTTCTGGTTGGAAATTCAGTAGCTGGGTGATCATATTATCCCAGGAGCTGAACTATTCTTACGAGTTACATTTTTTCCATATTCAGCAGAGAGCTTTATCTCTTTTCATCCGAAACGTAACCAATATTAGAAAATTCGATTCTTGCACCATCTATCAGCGTCAATTCAAAGTTGGTTAATTCTCTTCACTCGTGTCCCAAGCTTTTGAAAACTAGGGTTTCTATGCATTTTGGCCAGAATTATCAAACTTAAGATTTCGTAAAAAAATAACTGTTTGGGCGATTTCCACGAAAACCTGAAAGTTTATCTGGACAATATTGAATTTATTGATTTGTTTTGTTTTGTACTACCCGCGGTAGTAGGCTATGGTCGGATGGAACATGTAGTAACATTCCATATTATGATCTTATGTTGTAATAAAATGTTAATCTTCTTGGATCAGTGCAGTTTTAGTGCAGTCATGACCTCGTTAATATTTCTTGATATTTATTTTGGTAAAAAGAACCCAACAAATTTCTCAGTTAACCCTCAGAGACAGTCAAATGAGCATATTATATAAACCTATTCTGACGGATCGTTAATTTTCAATATGTTTCGTGGAACATTACAATCTCCTTAGATATAGGTATTTTCAATTTCCGCAAAATCTTATGTAAGTAGTTATATATCCGATTGAAAATTGCCGATTTCCTCAAAGTAGCTAATATAAATTGATTAGATTTTCATCTCCCACACCCATAATCTTATTAGTCATTAATTTTAATTTAATATCACCAAAGTGTGCGGAGGATAAACCACGGAATAATTCTCTCTCTCTCTCTCTCTCTCTCTGGCAAAATTTCTCGGAGTAGGTGTACGTTCTCTTAAATATCCCACTTATAATTTCCAACTTCCAAAATGCAGGCGCGATGCAAATTCCTGAACTTAATGAATTCGAAAAAGGAAACATTGGAGTGGTTTCCTTGCCACGATCTATGCAACTTCGTGGCGTTAGATATTGATTGGAAACATTCATGCGAGAAGTTGGGGAAACAAACTAATTTGCTGATTTATATGTATATATGAAGTTCTAGTCGGTTTTGCGAAATTTGCAAATTGCAGGTTTTGGGTTATGAAAGAAATTTCAAAATCTGAATCATTTAAAACTCCATCATTTGGACTACATTAACAATCTGAATAAGACACTTCTCCACCAGAACAAAAACACTATTTTCAACGCGCGTTTCGCTTATCAAGTTTGTATTATCAGTAGAAGATAAAAGCCTTTGCAGTGTTCGACATCCCACAATTTTTTTTAAATATGATTTAACGTTTTCAAAAACACACTTTAGAGAGAGATGTCAACTTGAAAGTTTACAAAACCGCGGCACGTGTTTCGCTATATGAGTGTATCTTCGGGCGTCACATGTTTCATTATAACATAGCAGTACTAACTAACAATTTCTACATCGTACTTTCATTATATTTGTAGTGATTTGAATCGCAATGACTATTTCTACTTGACAAATTTCCACCTAATAAATGTACTATCCAATGTTTTTTCCATTCCAAAACAAACTCATTAAACTTGACATATAAAAAAATTAAACTACCTGGGACCTCATAATATGTCAATAAGGATCTTCTCTAATCGACAATCTTATTCAATGAAGGGATGTTTAGAGCCTTTCAATTCCAAATGCAATACGTTGTAATCATGATTGAACCCGTACTCCTCTGTAGAAGGAAGATTTGCAAATGTTGAATTGGTCTTCTCGCATAAAAAACTAACTGTTTGTTCTTCATTCCTTTTTTTGCCAATATACATTTTGGACCAGAAACCTTGAGACAACTTGTAGTCTCCCGATCTAACCGATAGTGAAGTTTTGTCTTTAATGTTTTCAATATATTGTCTCATATTTTCATTTGTTCTGTAGATTATGTCCATCATTGTTTTTTGAAAATGAGCGATATTATTAGTGAGTTCACCAAAGCCTGTTAACATCGCTAATGCTTTCTAACATTTTTTGAAATTGGATAGACCTGGCTTGAAGTCTATTCCTGAAATTTTTTGAAACTCACTCAATAATATTTACCTCTTTGTTTGTATTAAATGCTGCTCCTTTATGCTGATATAGATGTTTGTGTAGGTAGATGAATAATTTCAGTGGTGAATCCGCTACTAATATCGCTTGTTTTATAGAAAGTTTTCGACGAAGCCTACAGAACAAAAAATAATTCGTGCGTATTTATTAAAAACAATAAAGTTGAAACTTCATTGCCGAATAGATCTGGAATATATAAGTTAACTTGTGGTTCCAACCAAATCGGTGTAAGGATATTTATGATGATACCGTTTTTTTTTCAACTTCAAAGGCCTGTATCTCAGAAACGAAGTAACTCCGGACATATTATGTTCATTAAATTTTTTTTCTTAAAACGACCTAACGAATCACCATCTGAAGTTTCGTACCGAAGTTAGTAAATACCCTGTATAATGGAACTAGAAATTTGTCAGGTTGTGATAGTCATTAAGATTCAAATTACTATATTGAAGATGTTTATAGTGAAAAATAAGCATATCAAAACACAAAACGTTTTCTTGATTGTGAGACCTTTAAGTATTATTTAGTTAATATTCAGAGTTTACTTTTCTCGAAATTGAAAGTTTTGAGGCTTTTAGAAAAATCTAGTTTACATACGTCGTAGAGAATTGAAAGACCAGAAGTTGGAAATGTTGCCTTATTTCTACAGAGTATATGATATATTGATATATTCTTAATCGTCTGACAGTATAGTCAACAGGTTATAATAACATGTGAAATATTCCAAGACGGTGAATGACAGGGAAAATAAACTTACCCGCGCAACACTCAAAATAACCACGATGTTATCACTGTAAAATTTCGAATCGGACTGAATAAAGTATTCAAAATAATTTAGAATAATCCCTCCGAAATTTACATGTAGCAAAACTAGAAAATCAGGTTAGCCGCTGGACATTGCAATTGTTTGAAAAAGGGTAGCAGTTGTTTCTTGGCGGCGCGACGTCGTTATGGTACCCGTCCGTAAGGAACAGGGTCCCTTGCCAGGACGAAACTGACCCTTTCTTGAGTTCTCGATTCCCACATGTGGACTCGGAGGAACAGGTTTCGAGTGACCAGTGTTATTTTTTCAATGTATACATTGGTAACCTGATTTTTATACGAAATAGAAAGGGTATGTTACGCGTTGCATTGTCCGCACGAAAGGGATGACTTTGAAGGACAACTGCGAGTCCGTGGGACAGTGGAATTTTGAGGTGTCAGTTATGATAACGTAACCTGACGCATTTTTATAGAAAGTTTGAATCTGAAGAAACAATGAGTAGGTATGGAGACGTTGGAAATAGGTATATTTTGTGATTGAAGGGCGACGATTATTGTAGTCTGAAAATATTTCAATTCACTATTAAACGATATATTTTCATTTTCAACTGACCAAGTATGTAGGTGGAAACTATTCATGTTCTCTGCTTTACACAACATCTTTTTATCATTGATTTTTTTTGTTTCAGATTGTTGTGGTGAACATTTTTGTCAATATCTTTGAAATGAAAGATTATCCTAAAATGAATGATTCAAAACTGAAAGAATCTGTTATTATCCTCGTGAAAATATGATCTACATAGCATTTAAACCTGTTATAAATTTGTGTGTATTAACTAATTTTATTGAAGTGAAACCCACTTAACAAGAATATAGAGAAAGTAATGGAAAACCAAATGCGCCATTTCATTATTCGTTTCAATATTTTGCCATATAAACAGTTTGGTTTTAGAAAATGTCATAGTTGTGCAACAGCATTATTAGAGATTGTAGATGACACGAATAATGCTATAAATAAAAATGAAGCCACAATTTCAAATCTTTTGGATTATTCAAAAGCATTTGACACCATCAATCATAAAATACCATATTACATTTTTTGAGTTCAGTGATGCATCAGTAATGTTGGTATCATCTTATCTAGATAATAGATTGCAAAAAGTACGGTTTCATGGTATCTTTTCTACTTGGAGAGAAGGTAAAACAGGACTACCCCAAGGCAGCCCAAGCAACCCCAAGGCAGCAGCATTTTACGCCCACTTTTCTATACCTCCTGTAGTGCCACATTTATCAAGAAGTTGAAGTCTTGTAAGTATCAACTTCATGCAGGTGACTCTCAAATATATTGATATTTCAAATCTTCAGATATGGGTCAAGCAGTAACAGATATAAATTTTGTTCTAAATACAATTTTGAAAGTGTTCACTGATCATATGTTGAAAATCAATCCAAACAAATCAGTAGCTATTATCTTTGCAAGTGATATCATCAGGGAAGAAGTAAACAACTACAGCTTGAAAATGGGAGACTCTGAGATACAATTTGGACCGTATTCAAAAACCTTGGGGTTGATTTTAGATCATAAACTGAGATTTCTTGAACATATAACCTACAAACTTAAAATTGCTTATTCATCATTGAAACTCATATATCCCCATAGACAATATTTGGATGTAGATGTCAAGAAAATGCTATGTGATTCATTAGTTTTATCTCATATCAACCACTGTGACGCTGTTTATCATTCATGTTTAGACAAGAATGGCAGGCGTCACATACAAAAAGTTCAAAACTCTTGCATCAGGTTAATATTTGGTATCAGTAAAAGGTCCAGAATTTCACACAAATCAGCAGATTTGAAGTGGTTGAATATGTTTAATTGTAGACGTTTTCATGCAACATGCATATTTTTTTAAAAAATGAAATATAGGAATCCTCCCTCCTTATATGAACATTTGTCTTATGGAACAGATGTCTATAACCTGACAGACAGTGTTAAAACATTCCTTTTCCTAAAAAAGGAAACATTTAAACGATTTTTCCTATATCTCCTCCACAATGAACTATCTCCATAAATGGAAAAACAATTGTTTTAACATGTCAGAATCGTTTTTGAAAGTATGTTTAAGCAGCATCTTTTCAGCATGCCGCTGCGAGAATCCTGAAAAAGGTTTCAACTATTCATTTATGTCTATATCTATATGTTACCTTCACTTTTCTTTTTTTTCTTTCTTCTTTTCTTCTCTTCCAGCCCTAATAGAATATTTTATTTTCATACATTTTCGGGATTAGTGGAACAGCAGATGCGAATGCACATTTGTGATCTAAACCAAAAGCCATTTGCACATCAAATACAAAGTGTTTTTTATTTTTCTCTCTTTTGTATTTTTTTTTATCTTGATGAGCAATAAATTTATTACTATTACATACAAAATATTTTTCATACTTTCAGTGAAATCATCTTTGCCAAAGTGTAACACATACATTTGGTGACGAATCTGAATATAATTTTTCATTTTTTTGCTAGTTTTGGATGCTCACTAAACAATAACTTTGGGATTTACTAATCATCATCGTTCTTTATTTCTCTGAAAGAATATGTTAGGAATCACTAAAAAGTAAGACCTCGTTAATCCTTAGCTCACACAAGTTTCGACTTCTGAGGGTTGTCGTTCGTAGGGGTGCGACAGCTGGTTAACGAAAAAACAGGTTTATTTTTTTCAAACAGAATTGATAGATGTAACAAATAATTGGGACTATTATTTCTTATAGCACCAACTGAAGTTGAAGACTGGAAAAAAACGCAATACAGAACGAACGCAAAACAATGTAGTGTTTCCTGGAGGCTTGGGATAAAAATATTTTTGTGTGACATTCGAGTTAATATACCTAGATGTCACCTACTGCGTGATCCTCCCGAATAAAGCATTCAATTTTTCCCTTTCTAAGGAAAATGTTTTTCCTCAATGATCTTTGGTTGTTTCCAGAACTCGAATAGAAATTCAAAACAAATCATGAGGGTATCGAAGCTGTGTAGGCATTCTGCAAGGAGATCAAGAAAGATAGGTGTAATTGCTTGAGTTTACAAAAGTGGAGAGAATGCCAATGAAAACAACAAAAAACTTTTATGATATTTATTTCATAAAAAATTATCAATGAAATATATAATAGATCAATTTCTAAGGCATCTAACAGGTCACAGATATTCAACATAAAATCAAGAATTAATAAAACAACAAATAAATGATTATTAATCATTACAAACTCTGGGGAATGCAACTGTAAACTTACAATAATTAAAGAACAAGTGTTGAGAAAAGTACAACTGAATGTCACTCAGGATGTACTTTCTGCACACTCGAGTACTTATCTAGAGCTATATTAATATTACAGTAGATTTGGTGTTCGTGTTTCACATTCAGACAGTTTAATACTAAAAACATACTCAATATGAAATGATACAGTTGAACTACAGGTTCGTGAAAGAAAGTTAATGAAGGGAGAGTTGAAACAAAGCAGAAAATTTCGACCTCATGTCGAACTGGTATGCTGCAACTTTTAGGGAAAAAAATCAATTGAAATCTCATGAAGCGTTTACATTTCCTATTTTACAGAAAAATGGAAGGAATTATTGAAACGTATATGCTTGTAACTACTTCAATGTCGTTTTCAACTTGGTAGAAGGATTATTGTGATCCTTATTCATAGTCTAGGTTAAAATACACAAGCTCAACTATAATTTTCTTGATTTTTTTTAGAATTCTGGCCATTTTTATTTCGAACAATAACTGTTTTGGAAGACAGTTTCGAAGAAAACATCACAAGAAATTAAAAAATTACAAAAATAAATAAAAATTCGATTGCATTCGTTTTTTATGGGTTCTATAGCTTTTATACATCTAAATATCCAGGAGGGTATTCAAAGGTTTAGTACATCTTGGGCGTAATACACCAAAACCCTAACTCCTTTCGTAATAGAAAGTTTATTCATTGTTTTCAAGTACACCATTATGTGGTAACTAACGACAAGTCAGTTCTCAAAACAATCATCAACTGAGGGGTTGTCCTGATTCAAAAAAAAGATGGAGCCATTATATTGAAACTGTTCTCAAAAACAAACGAAAATTAATGCTAGAACTATTAAGCTCAAATAATAGCGAAAAGGACGTTTACATTTCAATTGTTTTGGCGCCCAACGAGGGGCTGCAATTATATGCACATCTTAAAAATCTAACCACAGATAATTTTATATATAGTGAAAATTGTGGCTAGAATTAAAGATAATCTGATACTCCACTCTATAAATCAACCGCTTTTTAATCACTCTCGACCAATTTCTCATAAAACAACCTATTTCTGGTGTCAGCAGTGGGATTTTACTGAGCCACATTTAAAATGAGTTGTTTTATTCCGAGGTAGTGAAGATTGTCTAGGTCGATGCATAGATTTCAAAAAGTGAAACCTATAGGGATTGAAAAAACAAATCAGTTTTCAATTTCGAGGCTGAATTTCAGCAAGTTAAATAAAAGGTTGTTTCTCTTTGGAGAATCGCAAAAAGTCGATCTTTCAGGTCGAAAATTAAAGAACAATAAATTAAAGAATTTTGTACTAATAACATTCTTACGCGAATCTCTAAAACATAAATGAAACGAATAATAAAATAAATGATACATATATACATAAAAGAGTGTCAATTGAATAAATATATATTTTAAAAACTTAAATTATGTAAAGCTCGATAAAATTTTCAACATACCATACAAACTCAGATATGTTTTAATGTGAAAACGGAAATTTCATTTGGAGTTACTGCTTCTTGACATTCTTGAAGAACCACTCCGTGAATTTTCTTAGCTGCTGGACAGCAGCGGTCGCCTGATCTTGCAATTTTCTGTTTTCTTCTGTGAGGCGACGTACTTCGTTTTCGAGTGACATTCTCCTGCGGGTTTCTCTGCTCATTTTCGATTCGAGTTCCGCCACATGATTCTGGAGCTCCGGTACACTTGTACTGGAACTAACACTGAAAATTTTCAATATTTACAATGAAACAAAAAGCGAAAATTATTGGAAAAGTTTCGGTTTTCTACTTCATCACCCAAAGTCATCACCCGAAGAAGATTGTGGACACTAACAATCGAACGTCGTGGAGTAACTTGGCTTGAAATCTTTCCATTTTTTATTCTTAAATTGTTCAATTTTCAATTTTTTGCTTGTATTTTATTTTATTGTAATTTCATTTCAGGTTTTTTTGCTGAATATATAATTTTCAGCTACTCATTTCAATTTTATTGCTTCCTTCAGGGATTTCTAATCATTTTATATGGTTTGATTCGTATTTATTGCATCGAAAGCAAATTGTAAGACTGTCAACGGATTCAAATGCGGGGGAGAAATCAAAGTAGATACCCCTCAAGGTTCCATCCCAGGACCCATCTTGTTTCTATTGTATATTAATGATATAACACAACTGGATCTAACTGCTAGCATCATATTATTTGCAGACGACACAACGTTGCTGTGGCAGGAAAAAGATCCTACAAAACTAGCTCAAGATGCCACTGTAGACATGGAAAAAATTAAGAGATGATGCGACTCAAATAAGCTTTCTTGAAACTTTGATAAAACCCATCTCCTCACCTTCAAATGTGAACTCCCACCTCTTAGTTTGAATATTCTCGAGATGAAATTGTCCTCCAAATTCTAAGGACCACATTAATAATAAGTTTAAATTTGAGGATCATATTATCAAGTTGAATAAAAAACTTGCATCTTGCTACTTTGTAGTGAAGTCAGTTTCGAAGGAACTGGGTAGAACCTTTGCAAGATCTGCGTACTTTGCCTTTGTGGATGCACATATAAGATATGGTATTGCCTTCTGGGGAGTATGCAGCAAAAGCATGCTGCAGACTGTTTTCGTTTTACAGAATCGAGCTGCCCGGTATGTGTGCGGGGCAAAGTTCCAAGATCACTGCAAACCATTATTCATTGAACAACGAATTCTGACAATAATATCACTATTCATTCTTGAAACAGTAAGTCTCATTCATAAAAATATACCTGCTCCTGATGATATAAACGAGCCACACTATAATACACGTCAAGCTAACTTGATCAGACTTCCCCTGCCCACAACAAAAATGGTGAAGGACTCATTGATATACAATGGAATAAAGATGTACAACAGAATTCCCATATGCCTGAAGAATTAGTCTTTGAATATTTTCAGGAAAAAATTACGCGACATTCTGATTGATAAAGCCTATTATAGTTTATATGAATTTTACAATTACAACGCTTTTTATGAATTATAGTTTATTACTACTGTAATAATCCTGAAGGAATCCACAGCAAAGCTTGGTGACGATTATGAAATAAGAAAAACAAGGATGAAAAAATTCTTCAAAATTGTAGGAGTTGATGAGGCAGACTGCTCTGAAAAAGAATTGCTACTAAAAAAACTCATTAATCAAAATCATAGATTTGGAAATAATGACTTAATAAATATTACAAATATGATAAGCAAAGAGGATGGAAAAGTCACAGTTATAGTTGAAACACAAGAGGAAACCTGTGAAAAACTGTGGAATAGGTGTAAACTCAACATTGGATTCAACTCTTGCATAGTGTATGAAGTCAAATCCAATATACTAAGATGCTTCAGATGCTGTGGCTATGGCCATTCAGCCCAAGTTTGCAAAAATAAGTTGGCTTGTCCAATTTGTGCTAAGGAACATAAAAAAAACGAATGTCAGGAACCAGAACAATACAACAGATGCATTAACTGTACAATGAAAAATGAAAAAAGGAACCTACATCTTAATGTTGATCATAGTGCTTGGAGCCATGAGTGTGAAGTCTACAAATATGAGGTCAACAAACGAAACGCAAGTAGAAATCTGCGGCAATAGCAACTACCGCAGAAAAATACGCACATAAACACTTCTGAAAACAGCTGCCAACAAAATCGCAATGAAGATGGATACCTCACCATACTCCATCAAAATATACAGTGTTTGAGGAACAAAACTGATGAAGTAGAAATATTTCTAGACTCTCTATCGTCAAAGCCAAACATTTTATGCATAACAGAGCATTGGCTCTTAGAATCTGAAATAGAGAGTATACAAATTGAGGGATACGAATTGAAATCGGCTTTTTCCCGGAAAATGATGTGTCATGGAGGAGTCAGTATCTACACAACAAACAATATGGATGTGGAGAGCGTAGAGAGTGTTGTCAGAAAAAGTATTGAAGGTCATTTGGAATGTGGAAGTGTAGTAATTAGGAAAATGAAAATTGTAATTGTATGTGTTTACAGAACTGGCTTAGGATCATTCGATATTTTCATTGAGAACATGGAAGAAATAATTGATTTAGTTCATGAAAAATTCACTACATTTAAGGTTATACTATGTGGAGACTTTAATATCAACTTGCTTGAAGACAACGTACAAACTAAGGTATTTTTAGACTTACTCCTTACTCACAACATAACACAAACTATTTTTGAACCAACCAGAGTAACAAATATTTCATCTACTCTATTAGATAACATTTTTGTAAATTTTGATGACTATGAAAAAAGCATGGTCTTAAATACTGCATTATCTGATCACTATGGACAAATGATAACCCTTTTCACACAAAAAATTAAAGCAAATGAAATAAAATGGATCAAAAAAAGAATATTCTCAAAAAATAAAATTATTCAGTTTAAACAGGATCTCGCTGAGGTTAATTGGGAAAGTGTAACACAGAGTACAGATGTAAATATAGCATACAACTGTTTTTCGAATATTTTCACTAGAATAATGAACCTGATCTTTGTGGAAAAAAAGTTGAATAAAACTAGGCCCAATTCATGGATAACAAGGGGTATAAAAAAGTCTTGCTCGAGAAAACGCTCATTATACAAAAAGAAGACACTAGGGCTGATAAGTACTCAGTATTTCAAAAAGTATTGTGCCGTTCTCTGTAAAGTTATTGCAGCTGCTAAAAAAATGTCTAACACTGAATATATAATGAAAGCCGAAAATAAAACCAAAGCTACATGGTCATTAATCAAAAAAATAACAAAACCCAACTACCACAAAAACAATATCCTAGAAAGTTTTGCAAAAAAATATAAAGATTCACAAACCATAGTAAATCAAATCAATAAGTATTTTAGTGAAGCTTGCCCTGACCTAAATAAACCAGATAGCCCAGATTATACAAAAATAAAAGAATGTGATGCTTTTTTCTATGAACTTACCACTACGCCTAAAATAATAGAATATATTAAACAATTAAAAAATAAAAAATCAGTTGGTGAAGAACAGATTTCTATGTGTGTATCGAAATAAACAGCAGAAATCATAGCATATCCTTTGAATTATATTATAAATTTATGTTTCTCACAAGCAGTATTCCCAGAAGTACTGAAAACTATATTTGAAAAAGGAATCAGACATGAAGAAAGCAACTACAGACCCATATCGAAATAAACAGTAGAGATCATAGCCTATCCTTTGACTTATATTATAAATTTATGTTTCTCACAAGCAGTATTCCCAGAAGTACTGAAAATTATATTTAAAAAAGGAATCAGACATGAAGAAAGTAACTACAGACCCATATCATTATTGCCAAATCTCAGTAAAATTTTTGAAAAGCTCATGAACAAACGTTTACTCAAGTTTTTAGATGACAATGTGTTGTTAGCAAAAGAACAAAATGGATTCCGTAAAGGTAAATCAACCATATTAGCAATATAACAAGCCATTGAAAAAATTTGACATCTTTGAACAAAGATGATTGTACTACAACTTTGTGTATTGACCTGTCAAAAGTATTTGACAGTGTCAGCCATGAAATTTTATGCAACAAACTTGATGAATATGGAATCAAAGGCACATCTTTGGACTTAATCAAATCCTATTTGACAAATAGAACCCAACATATGATTGAACATGACATCTCGGGGATAATTAAATCAGAATCGATTGTGATAAAAAAGGTGTGCCACAGGGATTCATCCTAGGCCCATTATTATATATACTGTACACAAATGAAATGCCAAATGTAGTTGATGAAGATATTGTATTATATGCTGATGATTTATATTGGTCATCGTAAAAGAAAAGAACTCTCAGTTGGTTATGACAAAGACAACAAATGTGTTAGATGTATTGAACAATTTTCTCACAGCAAATGACCTACTACTTAATATTGATAAAACTCAAATAATTAATTTCGAAAGTAGATTCTTGCCAGAGTTGAATATAACAATATAAATATAAACATAAGCAATCAGGTAAAATTTTTGGGACTCTTGATAGACAAGAGATTGGACTGGAAAAATCACATAGACTACTTATTGAAAAATATTGCAAAATATTGCTATGCATTGTGAATAGTGTCGGAACATGTCTCAACCGAAGCTGCCCTTGTCAAATATAGCGTTATAAACATTTACAATAAATTTCCACCCACTCTAAGAAATCTTCCAATTTCAACAATGAAATATCCTTTGAAGAACTACCTCGGAAAAACCTTATTATAGCTTGCAGGAATTCTTAAATGATAGTATGTTAACTATATGAGAGAGAGAACTATATGAGAGAGAGAACTATATGAGAGAGAACTTAAAGTATATAAATAAATTCGTGTGAACAAGATTGATTATGTTGTAATACATTCTGGTGATTTATAATGACTGGATATGTTTACTGATCCTCATTTTAAATACATAAATGGTATTAGATTGCTTGATGTCCTGTGGTAGCTTATTGAACTCATCGAGTTCTTTATAGAATAGCGATTTCATTGAGTTTGCCATTTTCCAATTAGGGAGATGAAACATATTATTTCCTCTAGTAGTATAGTTATGTATTTGG
>WOGO01000268.1:0-26217 GCA_015342085.1 Leptinotarsa defecta
GGAAGGATTCAACCTATTACACAAATCATTGAAAATATTCTCGGACAGTCAAGCGGCGTTGGAAGCTCTTGGCCCCTACCGAGCAACGTCTAAATTGGTAGTAAATTGCCAAAAACGACTCTCCTCGGTAGGAAGACTCAACAGATTGTCTCTGGTCTGGATTCCTGGCCATACTGGCCTGGAAGGCAATAAGGCTGCTGACTCTCTTGCAAAGGAGGGTGCTGCAAGCAGAACCTGACATTGACACCGCTTTAGGGTTTGCCAAACAAACATTTAAAACCTGGATGGCAAAAAGATGTATGCACTTCTGGCAGAATCTTCCAGGATTGGCTCACTCCAAGGCGTTTATTCACCCTTCGGAGCTTGATACCAAACAGTTGTTGGACTATAGTAGGGGGGAACTACGATGTCTAACAGGCCTTCTAACGGGTCACTGTCATTTGAATCTTCATATGCAGAGATTGGGACTGTCGGAAGACAGTGTGTGTCGCCTCTGTTTGGAAAATAATGTAACAGCAGAGCACATACTTTGTGCCTGCCCCGCTGGGAACCGAATCAGGTTTTAAGAGTTCGGCAGAGCCGTACCCTTACCATCTGACCTGAAAGACCACTCACCATACAAATTAATCGGCTTCGTTAAGAAGGTGGGTTTATTTGATCGGGTGTGAATAGGTGTGAGCCACAACAAACCCTTGCGAGTTGTGGTGCGGGGTCGAATAGACCTATTCACTTTATACATAATCTAACCTATAACTAGTACGTTTCTTCTTGTCCTATATTCTGCATTTGTCTATTTTCGCGTATATTTTGTATATTTTCGCATTCACTGAAATTTCAGAATAACCCAATATTACCAACTTAAAATATTGATTCGGAAAAACTATTAGTCTTTTGAAATTGTGCCTGTTTCAGAAATTAGTGGTTCTTCAGAGACATTCTGCTCTGAAAAGAATTAGTGTTCAGGGTGAAAATCGAAAAAAAATAATTAAAGTGAAGGTGAAAGTTACTTTCGGCACCAAGTTCCAAAAGCAGAATTGAGCTGTATCCTGCCCATGTGACCAAAAAATCACAATTTTTTTTTGGCCAGATAAATACGCAAGTGGCACTTTCAACTTCTCTTAAAGATCATACAAGATTCAGCTTTCCAAGTCATTTGGTCTATTTTTAATGATTGACTGGTTTTGTTCTTGATACATACTCGTATATATTTCTTCGCGCTTGTTTGATTTAACTCAGACCGAGGGCCTATTCGAAAGGCTGTTATCCGACTGTGTATTTTTCATGTTGAATGAATTGAGGTTATAATTTCAGACGCCTTCATAACCGATTCTCTTTGAAGATAAGCGATTCACTTATAATGGACATAATAACTGTAGAAAATATCGCAAATTATATATTTTCCCTCCTTGAAATTACCCACCGTGAACTGCAAAACGACGAAAAAGTTTCACGTTGTTATTGTGTAACAATAACTTTGTCTGTTAATTTTGACTCTTTTGTGTTCATAAAATGATAAGCCAACTTCCATTAATCTGATTTTTCATACATTAATAAAAAACGTTGTTGTACCAGATAATGTATAGGTTTTTTGGAACCTTGCATTGACAACTTCATTGAAGTATCGTAAAGATTTTAAAAATAGGTGAAAATGTTATGTTATGAATAGAAGCCTAAAAATATCTATATATTTCTATATCTCTCACATGTGAAGAATTATTCCTTTATATACCATGTGGAAATATTCAATTCAAACGAGTAGCAACAAATTGTTTAATAGTGAATTGATAGATGTAGCCGTTACTACGTGGTTGGAGATCATCATGAAAAATGAGAAATGAAAGTTTCTATGTTTTTTATCACTATTATAAACGTGGTAAAAAATAATAGAAAGTTTCATTTCTTATTTTTCACGTTTAATAGTGTTTAATAGCCTAACGTGAGCTCAACTTTCTGTTTTTCACCTCTTTTATACCACTATTATGAGAGTTGTAAAAAACATAGACAGTTTAATATGTCATTTTTCATGTTTATTAGTGTTTAATAACCTAACGTGAGCCTAACTTTCTGTTTTTCACCACTTTCATACCACTATTATAATAGAGGTAAAAAACATAGAAACTTTTATTTCTATTTATACCACTATTATAAACGTGGTAAAAAAAGATAGAAGTTTTTTTCTCATTTGTTATGTTTAATACTGTTTATTTACATAACGTTAGCTCAACATTATTGCAAGTTCGAATTTTCTAAAAAGTGAAGAATTTCGATTTGGTTCTTCTAGCTTCACGGTAAAACTATCAGAATCCAATATTTTTTTTCAAGAACAATACATCAAAAGTCGCCGATAGATGGTCATAGAAGCCTAAAATGAGCCTAAAATTGTCAATATATTTCTTTCCCAATCATAGTTGATGAGTATTTTCTAATAGTAATTTCGGATTTTATCGCGTGTGTCTGAGGTATTCAATTCAAACGTGGGGCAAAAGTTTTCCAAAAAGTTCTGCCAACTTAACAGTTAAGCTAGGAGAACCACTGATTTTAAAAAATAACTGGAGAACCACTGATTTTAAAAAATAACTCATAGAAAATAGGCGAGAGGGGGCAATAGGAGCTTAAAATTATGACGTAGTCTGATTCAACAAAATATTTTTTTCTGTGGTTGGGTTCTGCTAACTTAAACGTTAAGCTAGTAGAACTATGATATCTCCGTTGAACGAAGTCAAGAATTTTCCTAAAAGTATGGCCTAAAATAAATATAAAAATTCAAAGTGGTTCTGCTAGCTCAACATAGAGGTATCGTATATTGATCGGAAAGATAATATAAAGATCAAACTCTAGAAAAATTTCATAATTTTATTCTAAATGTGCCTATATTAGCATTGAGAATACAAAATAAGCACCAAATCTATATCTATAATATAAATCTACCTATATTATAAATAATCCATATTATAATATCTCCCACTTCACTAAACATTTTCATTGTGGATGGATCTGATTTGGTTTTATACACTCTTCAATCTTCACATGTTCGTATAAAAAATATGTTGCTAGATCTGGAGATCTTGTTTTGATGATATGAGTAAACTATTTTTGAGAAGAAAAATCACTACAGATAATATTGATAAAAAAACCTAGAAAATGTTTCTAACCAACATAATGAACAGTTGTAGTGGAGCCGATTTCTCTTTAAATGAATATCATTGGAGTTTAATCCCAACATCATTCCGTTATTTTCAACACCTCGACACGTGTTTCAATCACCAAGTGATCATCTTCAAGATCACTTGATGATTGAAACAAGTGTCGAGGTGTTAAAAAAAACGGTTTGGTTTTGGGAATAAACTCCAGTAATATCAATTACTACGTATAATTGGATTAAACTCCAGTAATATTAATTACTACATATTACTGGAGTTTTTTCCCAACACCAAACCGTTATTTTAACACCTCGACACGTGTTTCGATCACCAGGTGATCATCTTTAAGAGGAAGATCAAACTAATCTTACTTACAAAGGACAAAAACCAAGATAAATATATCAGTTCCATAACACCATTACACGAAAAATTTTGGAAAGATTTTCAAAAAACTAGGTATGAAGGTGGTTTTTAAAACAAGTCATAGACTACAGAGCCTTTTAGGAAGTCCAAAAGACAAAGTCGAGAATTCGGAAAAGTCTGAAATTTACGAAATTAACTGTAAGGACTGCGATGCAAAATATTATGGACAGACAAAAAGATCTATTGAAATAAGATATAAGGAACACTTGCACACTTAAAATATGGAAGACCCGAAAATCATCTGTCGCCGATCATATTTTGCAACAAAACCATTCCATAGACTTCAGTTCATTAGAATTAGTTAGACAAGTTAACAACAACAGGCATCTAGATGCCCATGAGAGTGTATAAATAAGTAAACATAATAATATTATGAATATAGTATAGTATATAGCTTGTTAAATTAATATTTTAATTATTATATTCACCTGACTATTACATAAGGACACATTGTAAAATTAATTCAAGCCTAGTTTAATTAATTTTAGATAGCTTATACTATTTTAATCATTAGATTTACCTGACTATTACATAAGGAAACATTGCAAAATTAATTTAAGACTAGTTTAATTAATTTTAGATAGCTTAATATTTTAATTATTAGATTCACCTGACTATTACATAAGGACACATTGTAAAATTATTTTAAGACTAGTAGATAAGGCAATAATGTGAAATTAATTTAAGACACTCAAGACGCAGGTACCTAGAACAGGTATCTATGGTATAAATATGGATAACTTTGTAAGTAATATTAATTTGATCTTCCTTTCGAAAATAGCTTGTTAAAATAATATTTTAATTATTAGATTTACCTCTTGAAGATGACCATTTGCTGATTAAAACACGTGTCGAAGTGTTAAAATAACGGCTTGGTGGGAAAAAAACTCTAGTAATATTTATTACTACACCAAAGGTTCCAAAAAGTGCATCACAAAATTAATTAGTACACCAAAGGTTCCAAACAGGGCGTCATAAGTCTTCTATAAATTTTCAGTTCGAAAAATCAAACTTTATATATAGATAAAACTGTAGATATGCATAGATATAAACATTTAAAAACTGTTATTACTGTATAAACGGTACATTTCTCGAATGTCTCTGTAACAAATATAATTACTGGTATATATTTGCTTCATTGACACGTGCTTTATCACTTTACCGCTAAATGTCGTAATTACATTTCTATTACTTGTATCGTGTAATATGATTATTGTTATGCATTCGAAATCATGTAATTTCAACTGTTTGACCATTATTCAATTAATGGAGGCAAGGGGAAATAGATACATTTCTAAGTTTATATATTTTTTTGAAAATATGGTTTGTCTTATCTTAAACTTAAAATAGCCGAAATCGTTGCATATTATTACGTTTATATATAATACATTTATTTTGCTTATTTAATCTTCGCCTGTCTTGAACCGTTCCCGGAATTTTAATTTCAGAGCTAATCTACATTGCCACTCAATTTGTAGTCAGGACAAGCATTTCAGTACACTCGTCAGTGCTTTCTTACACGGTCGCCACTAGTCTTTGGTCTCTTGCGTTCAATATATGTTGCAATGATGAAAATGTGACGTCACGATACGTTGTCGGACGACAGCTCCCATTGGCGTATGTAACGGCTTGGGGCGTAACTATATTATGATGATTCGCTACCGCAGACAGCGACTGTTTCGATCTGTTAAAGATCTTCATCAGTGATATGTACTCCGCTGGGTCACGAATATATCGACTGAACTCGGCTGATGTTAACAAAAATAATCCTGTGAAAGTGGTGAGTAATATAATAATACGTCCTTAGAATGAATCGACGATACAAGCTGCAGGTGGATAGAATGCATGCTTAGAAAAAGATTTATTTATACGTTGTCTGTTCAAAAAATTATGTGAATTTTAATTTTTCTCAAAAAAAATTGATTTATTCATAATTTTCTATTTTTCCGCTTCAAAGTAGTTCCCTTCAGATATAATACATCGTGGCAGAGTTTCTTTCAATCCTCGAAACAGTTCTGATATGCATTTTTTAGTATGTCTTTGAGCACTCTCGTCGCAAAACCTGTTAAAAAATCTGTTTTTCCGTTAATCAGCTGTCGCCCCCATACGAACGACAACTCTTAGAAGCTGAGAAACTTGTGCGAGCTAAGGACTAACGAGGTCTTACCTTTTAACGTGTGATTCCTAACAGAATCATCCCAGCTTCAACCAGATAAACTCTCTCGAGAAAAATATCTGGTCGAGGCAGGAATCGAACCCACGGTTTTCCTATCGTGAGTCGGGCGCACTACCACCGCGGCAAATTCTACAACAGGATATTCTATACAAATGCAATATTTCATGAAATCTGAATTGGTATCTTGTTTTTTATGATTATTTTAAACAATCAAGCACTATTTCTACCTATTACAACATTTCTTAGGTGTTTAGTTTGCATGTACCCCATGAAGCAAAACACATCTACAGTAGGTATGCTTCAGTTCAGTATTTGATATCAAATAAAGTGTTTGTTTCAAGGTGGTTGACAATGTTTCCTAGTACATTTCATAAGTTCGGACTTTCATTGGCTAATATGATACAAATGGATTTGAAGGATCTGTAAAAAATTAAAAAGATTAGCTGAAAAATAACAATCATACTGAGCAAAAACATGAAATTACAATGAAATAACATACAAGCAACAAACAAACAAAATCATCAACAAGAAATTAAAGTTAAAAATTGAAAGATTCCATACCAAGTTACTTCACGACGTTTCGATTGTTAGTATCCACAATCGTCTTCGGGTAATAACAGTTGTCACTTCTTTATTTGATATTAATAAACTACACCTTACGATTTGATTTTCACAAACTTTGTGGAGATCAAATCGTAAAGTGTAATTGATGAGATAATAATAATTATCGAATAATCACACCAATGAAAGAATATATAGTTGAGTTAGACAGTTTCCTTCTCATAGTAAAGGAGATTATCATAGTTCTGCTGGAGCAAAGCGATTTGCTTCCTCTAACACCAATAATGAACATTGTCCAAAGTTCTTTGGAGGAATATTACGGCTACCATTCTTCACCAGAGTAACAAGGATTACATGAGTGATTTTTGTCCAATTTTATATAATTTGTTCATAATTGTGTGGTAGGTACTGAATTGATGGATGAACACGTTAGTACGTGGTAGAAAATGAGAATGAGTTTTTTTATCAAGGAAAAACAATGAAGGAAAATGTAGTTGAGTTAGCCAGCGTCCTTCTTCTAGTGGAGGAGACTATCACAGTCCTGCTGGAGCATGATGATATCTGCTTACTCTGACACCAACAATGAACATCGTCTAAAGTTCTTTGAAGAATATTGCGACTACCTTTCTTTGTTAGGGTAACAAGGATTACTTGGGTGGTTTTGGTCTAATTTCATATCATTTGTTCACAATTGTATGTTGATGACTTGATGGATGGAGACGCTACTGCCTTGTAGAAGATCATCATAAAAAAGGAGAATGAGTATTTATATTGAGGATAATAACTTGATTTTGTACTTATTTACAAATTGAATAATAACCAATAAAGAAAAATGGAGTTGAGTTAACCGGCGTCCTTCTTCTAGTGAAGGAGACTATCATAATTCTGCTGAAGCACAGTGACATATGATTCCTCTGATATCAATAATAAACATTGTTCGAAGTTCTTTGGAGAATATTACGGCTACATTTCTTTGTCAGGGTAACAAGGATTATTTGTGTGGTTTTTGGCTAACTTCATATAGTTTTTTGATGAACTTATGGATGAAGATGCTACTACGTGGTAGATCATCATGAAAAATGAGAATTAGTCTTTCATCAATGATAATAACTTGATTTTGCACTTCTCTATGGATGAAATGATCACACCAATGAAGAAAAATGAATCTCACCACACAAAAAATAATCTGTTTAAAAATCTCTAAAAAATATGTTTTTCCGTTAATCAGCTGTCGCCCCTATACGAACGAAATCTCTCAAAAGTTGAGAAACGTGCGAGCTAAGAACTAAGGTGGTCATACCTTTCAACTTGTGCTATAACTACAACAGTAACGAATTAAGACTATCTTACTCACGTTTAGTGGTGGGACAGGCGAATTATCAAGACATCTTTTACTATAACTATGCAGTCAAATTATTTGGAAATGAATGCAGTATGCAAACATTTAAATCGAGACTATACAGTCACCTAGCAAAGAATGCATTTTATTATGTGCAAGAATTTTTAATCTCCTAATGTAAGTCAATGAGATGCTTTTATTTTATTTTTGTAATGCACATGCATGTATCTATTTATATTTCATATAGAGCCTAGTGCTCAGGTTTGACTAGTTTTAAAAAAAAACTGTTTTTCCGTTAATCAGCTGTCGCCCCCATACGAACGACAACTCTCAGAAGTTGATAAACTTGTGCGAGCTGAGGACTAACGAGGTCTTGCCCTTTAACGTGTGATTCCTAACACGTGGATGATGTATTTGGCATTTCCGATACAAATAGGAGTAAGGTAGAGGATTTTGTATTTTGCCTTAACCACAGATTTGCAAGTATAAAATTCACGTATGATGTACATATAGATATATAGATGTACGTATAGTTTGATGTACAGTGTCATCCCCACAGTATGCACCATATGGGAAACTTATTTATTAAGGGTTTCTCGACTAAAAGTTATGCCTGATAAAAGTTTGTGCATCACCTGAAACTAAACATTCACTAACAGAATACAGTAAAACACACGTTATATACGAGGAGCCTTCAAATATTAAGAGTTAAGTATTCTCATTTTGGAAAATCTCGGGAAATGTTATTTGGAAAATTTGTTCAGCATTGAAAAATATATCTAGATTTGAAGTCATGTCCATCTGAATGAAGTTTTATTTTTTACCCATTTTTTTAATGGGGACTATGAAAAAAATGCTAAAATGATAAATAGACAGCATCCTGTATATATGGAACGGCGTTTTACTTTTTATTATCACAAATATTCATTCCTCAATTTATTCAAGTAACGATTTATTTGTTTGAATTTAATTGATTCATGTATTTGTTCGACACATTAAAAACGATTGTTCGCAAAATTTGTTCTATTCTAAATGACACTTGATTCAAAATGTTACATGAATAAAATTGATATTTGAATAAAAAAAAACTAATGAAATAACATGAAGCTTTTATTGATTCCGAAGAAAATTATTGTTTCAGAGTTTTGGAAAATGAAACGCCAATTTACTATATATTATGCTGAAAAATAATTTATGTATATATAGTTCAACTCAGCAACGAACAAACATTTTTATTCAACAGTCAAATGGAATGTATTATTCGAGTAAATTCAACAAACGTTTCAATTCCGCATATTCCGCAATTTTGGCCTTTGAATAAAAAGTTTGTTACTTATATGACTGTTGAATTATAATGAAACTTTAAATTCACTTTCTATAAGTGAGTTTGGGAATTAAATTTCAATGAATATATTTGAATGACTGTCGAAGTTTTCCCATGAAACATTGTTAGTAATAAAAATAGATTCTCGTTTGTCTGAAAATATAGCAACTCAACTTTCCATACTAAATATTTTTCTATGAATAATAAAGAATGTTATATTTCAATTTTATTGAAAGTGTTGAATGCTTTCAACAGTCACTTTAATGCATTCAATTCAAAATTTGGTTACAACTTTTGTGCAAAACATTCTCAAGCAAGTACCATTCCATTCCATCAATCTTTTTGAAAAGCTAATTTCTGACAAAGAATTAGATTTTTTGATGATTCAAAAAGTTTGTTGTAATTAGGCGCTGGTATCGAGCGGATTTATCAAGAACTTCAAGTGTTACATATGGCAACATGCTAGTTCAAATAATTCAGCTCATTTCAAAGAGTTATTATTAAAAAGTATAACGGCGTGGCACGCCATTTTACTTTCTATTGGTATTTTGTAAAAATGAATTGTTTTGACTGTTGCATTTAGGTGATTCATGAATTAAATTAATTGTTGATAATTTTTATTCGTCGCTGCGGTCGAACGGATTATAACCGTAGTATGACCAACGCCATACATATATGCAGTTGAATAGTTCCACAAAAATACGCCCGACGATAGCGCTGAATAAAAATTATCAACAATCAATTTAATTCACGTATCATTGAAATTCAACGAACAAAATAATTCAGCTCATTTCAAATGAATATTAATAGAAAGCAAAACGGGGTGCCACCCGTTTTACTTTTTATTAAAATTATCAACAATCGTTTTAATTCATGTAACTATAATTATCAACAAACAATTTCATTCATGTTTCACAGAAATTGTAGTAAATTATTCGATAGTTACAAAAAAGTATATATGACAAACATTTACTTCCAAAAATTTCAAACAATGAATCTATATTATAACTGTTCGCAACTTTTCATCAAACAAATTAATTCATGTAACATTTTAAATCAAGTGTCATTAAAAATAGAACAAATTTTGCGAAAAATCGTTTTTAATGTGTCGAACAAATGCATGAATCAATTTAATTCAAACAAATAAATTGTTAGATGAATAAATTGGGGAATGAATATTTTTGACAATAAAAAGTAAAACGGCGTTCCATACATATACGACACCCGAGCCAGACCCGAGAGAACGATTAGTGTTCTTTCAATCCTTCTGGGGGTTGATAATTGATTTCTAATAATTTATTTCAAATATAAATTTTCATTTCTTACTGGAAGAAATGAATAGTTCTTTTTTTTTCTTACTTACATTCATGGTTGTGTGCAGATCTAGGAAATTACGCAACACAGAAACAACTATTAAACATTGCTTTGCTGACTTCAAACATGGTTGTATAGGCACCGATGATGCAGAATGGAGTGGATGTCCATATCAGCCATCAACATTAGGAAACATAGAAAATCCGCAAAATCGTTTTTATTTGCTTAGGCGTATTCAGTTTACTGTAATTAATATTGAATATATGTTAAAATTCATTATAGACAAGAATATGTATCTGAATTGAATAAATTCATTGACTGATCATCTTGAGAATTGTAGACAGCATCATCATAACATCATTTAGAAGTTTTTTTGTGGAGATGAGTCCAAATTTCCGACGTTGAGTATCCTGAATTACAACTATTCTTCAAAAGACATATTTGGTGAAGAAATTAATGTTTTTAGCGTCTAAGCACATTTCAATACGTTTATTGAAACTGCAAGTTGACAAAGAAGTTCAAAAAAAATAGAAAAAATAGTTTGAAACTTAGTAAAGCAAAAACGAATGTATAAACAAACATAGAGAAAGATGATTCTATATAGGAAATTAAAATGAAATTCGCAGACTTATATCCTGGGAGATATGGATGTTTTGACTGAAACAGATTATGGGTATTTGTATTCAACTGCGTTATATTTTCTCAAAAATCGACATAGATGGCATTACTTTGATATAAACTGTATTCATCTAAAAGTATTTCGTATAAATGACAAAAAACAGTTTGTTCAAATGAAATATAATTTCCTGCTTCCAATGAACGATTCAAGTGAATGCATCCACCACGTGGTTCAAGATCTGGGAAAAAATTTATGTCAAAAAGCAGATCTATACAACATTACTCATTTTCAATGAAAAGAAGGGTATCTCAAAGACTCAGATATTTTCGAAAATACATTATACCTACTGTTAAATTCGAATTCAAAATTTTATTCGTTGAATTTTGACTTCAAAATCATAATGAATTCAAATACATATCTATCATACAAAAGCAAGCGGTGCTCAAAACAAACATAAATAATAATTTATTAGTCGTTCAAAAACCAGGGATATTGAATTATCAATTTTGGAACGTACTCTTTCATTAATAGTAATTGAATAAACTAGTATATTTCAGCTTTTTTCCGAAACATCATTTCAGTTCATTGTAGAAGGTACCAGTTAACGTTTGCAATCCAAAATTATTTTCTATGCGTTGCTTCAACTTGTACATAATCATGAGCAATTGCTTTCCTGCAGGAAATGAATGGAAATCAGGAAAAAATGTTTTTTTTTCATATGTCAAACATGTGTTCTTCATTGAATATTATGAAATTCTTCATATTTGTCTCCCCCAGGAACATATCCTGCATACATCACTGTAATAAATATTGTTCTTGCTCTTCTGTAATAACTGCCATTATGATGGTTAACGTAAAATATAATTTTATTCATAAAAATCGAGGTCGATCACCCGGTTCTTCGGTGTCCATATTTTACCAGTTGAAAAAGAGCTTGAACTGCTTTATGACTATCGGACCTTCGAGCGTCGTTGTGGTCATCTTAAAATTGGGCTAGACTAAACAAATGAATTTATTGCATCCTGTCGATAATCATAAGCTTGAGAAGGTTAAAACATGCTGAGATGAGGTTTTTGTGGCTAGCGTGGCTGATGCTTGGGCTTGAGAGTTTTTTTTTGCAGGAGACACAGAAAAAGTCGGTCGCCGGAGCCCATCGAGACGAGATGGGGGTCTCACACCTCAGCCTTTGAGGCTGAGGGAGGTGGTCTGAATAGGGAAGTTATTTTATTTGTCAGCGTTATTTTTGTATATAAAGTAGTTCAAAACAAAAGTGTTGGTGTTGAAGACACACCGGGTCAATTGAACCTATGGTTGGCCATGAACCACCCAAAGAGGCGTTATGTGAGTTGTTTTTTTTACTAACCATTTGAATTGAGAGAGAGTTCACATATTATTTTGTCTGAATTCACTTCCTATTTGCAATGAGGTTATATATTGTTGATTTCCTACTGCTGCTTGTTTAGCTAGAGTTCATAATACAATTACAAAAAAGGGCGAAAATTGGAAGTCATACATCACTCTTCCGAAACTGAAAGTATTTTGTACTGAGTTGGTGCATGTGTAGTTAATCAACAGGTGAAATTAATGGTAAATAGCAGGGTAAAACTGACGGAATTTCCTCTGTTCTAATTTTTTTTTATTTTATAGAATTTAACATTTTTTCTGTTATAAGTTTTTTTCACGTTGTTTTTTCATTCTGTCCATGTTGTCGTTGTTTTACTTATTATACTTTATATTTGAAGTTAAGAAAACAAAACAAATAGGAGACTTTCTGCCAATGTATCGAAAAGAGGATATAAGTAGGTATACCAAATGATCAGATTTCAAAAAAACCGGCTTCGTGCGATCGGCACGAACCCTACAGCGTGTTCGAAATTACCTAACTTCCAAATTTTGATGTGGAGAAATCTGCATCTGGTGACAGCAGCTGCCAAAATTGATTTAAAAAGAAAAAATCAATCATAAAGGAGCTTGAAACAATGAAAATAATGGAAAACCGCCCACTAACTCGGCACGGCGCAGCCAAGAGCGTCCGCCGCCGGAAAGGATTCCAGCTCTCCGGTCCTGACCGGCAAAACTGCCTGCGAAGTTTCTGTTTTTCTGTTTTGCTATTCCATCAGTTGACAGCATAGTGTTAGACGGTACCTATGACAATAGATGAGAAAAAATTGAGTTGCTCATTATGGCAGGCTTTAGAATATCCAGAAAATCTGAAAATTTGCACGAAGTCATTCGGAAATGCTGGAAAAAATTCTCCTGGTCTTCTTTCAATCCTTCTTTTTTTTGACTCTTTTCTTCTACGTTGGATAATGCGGCCACTATAATGACGACTTCCTTGTAAGAAATTGAAATTGAACAAAGAGTACCTTCAGTATACTGGTTGTAGCTGGACAAGTGGGCGATGATACTACCCGTCGCCATCAGGCGACGGACAGCGCCGTGCTGTGCTGTGCTGGACAAGTGAGCGACAAGCGGGTTTTTTATGCTATGATTAGTTTATGTTTTTGTGCTGCCGATAGTGGAGCCTTATCAGCTATCACGCAGTTTTTATCTCTGTTGGTAGAGATCACTGTATCGACCGTCTCATTATGATTTATATAGATTTTTCAATGAAAATATTATATCTTCCTGATCATGAAGCCTTTTTGCCATTTGATCGGTCAATAGAAGGTCTCGTTCAATCAGCATACTTTTCATAATATTGAAATGCAACTGGTGTTCAAAGACTGAAATATCTATTGAATCACTTGTTTTAAGCCTATTGAGTTCCGCTACAAGAGAGACATATTCACTTGACGACATGTTCCGTATAGAATATCGGTGAATATTTCCTGTCCTGTTAGAACCAAATCACAACTATGAAATTCACAATCAAACCAGGAATTTTTTGTACCAAGACTTTTTGATTTCACTTAAAACGGGTTCGGGAATATTATCAAGCCGGAGCTATGAAGAAACATTGGGTTTCAAATATTTCAAGTCCTACATTTGTCAAACAGTGAACAATGTCATCCTCAGTGTTCCGATAATTATCAAAATTTTTGAAAATTTTCTACAACTGTAATGAAAAGAGGCGCTCTAACTGACTGACTGTAATATTTTTCCTAATCTAATTCTGAAAATTCTTCGAGATTTTGTTTCTGAAGACTGTACTCGTTTTCCTATTTGACAAAAGTTCAGTGCAAACGAAAACTCCTCTATACCCAAATCCGCTGACAGATTTTGTGCCACTTAAATAAATTATTTAAGGAAACTTTATAATAGTTTGATCCTCGTAAAATTGTTCTTGGTTTCGGTTGAGATATTTTGAATAGTTAATCTGCTGAATGAGAAAATACCCGGAGGAAAACAGAATTTCATTATCACTTTATATCTTGAAGTTATCGTAGGTAATTTCATTTATACGGTAGGCAAATAAGTTCAATCTAGTGTAAGAAATACAGTGGAAATTCAGTGAAAATTCAGTTCATCATCTACCAGTTCGAAAACATATCAAAATTTACCAGAACCTACGGTGTAGGTAGTTGGGGGAGATGAATATTCTAAGATTTTATTTTGAAATATTCATTTTCTCATAACAAAATAAAACAGAAAACTTGATAAAAATAAAAGTACACTATAAATACATGAACCATAGTCTCTGAAGAAAAAAATATATTAGTATTATTGACTCATGAATAAGGATGATCTAATGAAAATTTTGAAAGAATTTTTGTAATGATATGACACTTGAGAATAGTGTGAGAAAATTATACGTATTGATCAGTATATGTGCGATATTATTTTGATACTTCATGCACTTACATACACGTTGAGACATTCAAGAACATCATTCATCCACAAAGCTGGCTCCTTATACTGTGAGCCAACAAATTTTACACGAAATCTATTTTGAAATTTATGTCACATATTCGTATATGTGACATAAATTTCAAACATGCAACACAACTGCAAAAAATCCTCAAGAAGCGTTGAGTGCGGTGGCTGAGCAAAAGTAAGAATTCACTTAGAATTTGAATTACTTTTTCTTTTTTGTGGAAAAACTGCCTCACAAATTTGAGGTGATGATGAGTTTTTGAGGTGTTCAGTTAGATGTTCAGCGAAAATTTACGACATTGAATTGTGTGAGGAGAGATTGGAAAAATCCAACCTCATACACAAATCAATAAAAATATTCTCGAATAGTCAAGCGGCGTTGAAAGCTTTTGGCTCCTATCGAGTAACATCTAAATTGGTAGCAAATTGCCAAAAACGACTCTCCTCGATAGGAAGACTTAACAGATTGCGTCTGGTCTGAATTCCTGGCCATACTGATTTGGAAGGCAATGAGGCTGCTAACTCCCTTGCACAGAAGGGTGCTGCAAGTAGCTTCATCGGACCAGAACCTGTCATTGGCATCGCTTTAGGCTTTGCCAAACATATATTGAACACCTGGATGGCAAGAAGATTTATGGACTTCTGGCAGAATCTTCCCAGATTGGCTCACATCAAGGCGTTTATTCACCAAACAGTTGTTGAACTATAGTAGGGATGAACTACAATGTGTTACAGGCCTTCTCTTATGTCACTGTCATTTGAATCATCATATGCAGAGACTCGGACTGTCGGAAGACAGTGTGTGTCGCCTCTGTTTGTTGAATAATGAAACACTAGAGCACATACTTAGTGCCTGCTCCGCTGGGGACCGAATTAGATTTTTTGAGTTTGGCAGAGCCGTACTATTTGGACTCATCCTAACCTAAACTAGTGAACTGACATATTTTGCTCTCAATGGAATTGAGCGAGAAATTAACTGTGAAGAAAAATGTCATCAAGGTTGCTTCTGATGTTTGAGTCTAACAACAGTATGTTTAGGGGCAGAGCTGCATAAATGTGAACAGTATTTCAAAGAATGTCTATTTTGAGTTTTGAAAGCAGTGAGCGTTGCTAGTATATGTGAAACTTAATAGTTCGAAATAGTGCTATTGAGAAGTTGCTGTTCTAGTAAAGTTTTTATGCCAAGACACCTTCACTTTTGAATAGAATACGTAGCTTGTCATGCTTGTCTCAAATGACAAGCATGACGAAATATTCAAAATATCAAACGCAACAGCTGAAACTCTCGATACTACTGTTCCGAAGGTGGCTGACGTTGGCTTTCGAAAATCATATTGATAACTACTTGAGAGTTCAATTATAGACATATATTGATCAAGATCATTCTTTGTACAATCTATGTACGTATATCCATCACTAAATTTCATCTACAAAAAACATCAGTATGAAAAATACCAAAGAAGTCAACTTTATGTGTTTCTTTCAGAATTTTTGGTTATCAGTGCGCTCGCGCGGCACCCACTTTAAACAGAGCTTTCTCATAGTCAAATGTTCATGCAACCCTTTGTTTTGACATCTCTACAATGTCAGCTGACTCACTTAACATCACTTTTGGATCATTCAAAACGATTTTGTGGATTTTTTATGTTTCCTGATGTTACTGCCTGATTTGGACATCCACTCCATTCTGCATCATCGGTGCCTCTACAACAATGTTTGAAGTCAGCAAAGCAATGTTTAATCGTTGTTTCTGGTGAAGCTGAGTCCATATAACACTTTTCAAGCCATTGCTCCGCTTGAACGGCAATTTTGTCACATCAAGAAATAACGTAAAATTTAAACACGAAATTATTTTAGATCCATTGTTTCGAAAATGACAAAAATTTTGTCACTCTTAGCATAATAATTTCAACAGATTTTTCTTGAAAAATAGTACTAACTGAAAAAACGGTGAATCCAATAAGACCAGCACCATCTATGTGTTAGGGCAAAGACTTTTCAGTCCAGTACTTCTCACACACTGTAAAGTTTTTCGATGAGCACTTCACCAACTGAGTTCTTCTCCTTATCAACTTAGTTGATAACATATTTATAATGTTAATTTCATCTATTTATACCACCTTGTGCTATAAAATGTGTTAATGATGTATTATATGCTTTATCGAGACCGTTTCAAAAGATTTTAAATACAAAACTACATTGTGTGTGTTTTGTATTAATCTGTGAAAATTTCATTCAGATTCACATCAAATCACAGTTGTACAACTACTCTTCTGAAAGTTGTGGACAATTTGTACATATATGTTGATAATAATGAACTTTGTATTCTATATTAGATTGGCATTTTCCACGAACTCCTTCTTTCTATTATTCATTGTCTTCAACGATAATGAATCTAGTGTTCATCAAGGTCAAACATGGTGTACATCAGGGTTCAAAACCTGAGCCCTAACAGAATAAAATTTGTTTGGGTTCGAAAAATTCAAAACTTTTGCATGAGACCTATCACGAGTACTAAAAAATGGGAACACATCTCGCATTTTTTTAGACATTTAAGTTGGTTGACCATGGAGACCAGCGCCACCTTCACTCACCTATTCCCTAAGTTTATTGTATAAGTTTGAGAATGTCCATATAGGACGTAACTGCAGTAACGTTAGTTACTGTTAGTCCACAATCACTATTCCGTGGATCTTTGTTGCATTATATTGAATGTGAATCTCTGCATAATAGAAAAAAAACATCATTCTATACTTTTTAGAATAGAATATAATTTTTTATGTTGAAGTTTTCTGATTTACTCATTCGGAATATTCGTACAGATACAAATGATTGAGAACATAATCATTTTCAGATTATCGTCACACTGTTATTATGACAACTCATCTTATATTTATTGTTATGATTATTATCTTCTCTCAACTGGTTGTCTATGTCTCTGTATAACGACTGTTCCTTGAGATTTTTGTTGTTTGATGATAGTTTCCTTTAGTTACAGTCATTATTGTTGTTTTGCGGTTTGACAGAAAAACATCATCTGTCGTAATCTGCAGATAATGAATCCTGCCATTTGTTTCATTGTATTTGTTGTAGACCAACAATAAAAGCCTCCCTATCATTATTATTGATAATATATGATATTATTTGGAGTACAGGTACTTCAAAATAACCAGTATCAATAAAATATCGATTCAAAGTATTTTCGGGCAAGTTCTATAAAGTTAATGACGCATTATTCAGAATGATGATTTCTTGAAATATTCACTATCACATTCCTAAGATTAGTAATTAAAGGAGTCAATATATTTCTATAGCAATGTGTTCGTCATACATCGAGGTGAGTGTATCATTGTGGTAGTCGTATTACAATACTTTCCTATCGATTTTATAAAACAGAAAGAATATGTTATGATGACAATTAGATTGGTAATGTACAAATGAAATGAGACAGAAATGGAACGGTAGCCTGTTAGGTTAACGTGGGTGGTTTGCTTCACTCACTCAATCCACCGCTGTGTGAACCGGTGATTCGTACCGCAAGGCCGGATCATTGATTTTCACGTCCTATCGTCCAACCCGTGTTAAGAATCACACGTTAAAAGGTAAGATCCCGTTAGTCCTCAGCTCGCACAAATTTTGACTTTTGTAAGTTGTCGTTCGTAGGGGGGCGACAGCTGGTTAACGGAAAAACAGATTTTAACAGACTTTTTTACAGAATGAATATTTGGAGGTGTAAGAACTTATAACACCCGAACACACATTTTATAATAACAAATAATCATTTACAGATTTATTGAGAGACTAGTAAGGGGGGGGGTATAATACTGAAATGAATTAATATTTCCAGTATTTCTGCTGCTGTTGCATAAGAGCTGTAAGACTTCTTTTATTTTTCCAAGTCGTTGAAAAACACTGTTTTCCTCACATATTCTCATGACATTGATTTCAATCACTCAGTTTTTATATAGATATCCTCCAATAAGTTCAGTAGATTTTTCTGTTAACTTCTAGGTGTATTGTACAAGATCACACTGTTCTGTACCTCCCAGTGATTTGGGTCCACATAAATAGTAAGGGTCTACATGTGAGGTTGATGATCCATGACTAGCACACTCATTGGGTTTTCAGATGTCACTTTAGCAATCTTTTTGCCAGTATTGGTAGAAGTTGTTTAAAAATCCATCAATGGGTAAGTTTGTGCGAGGTTGCCGTTCACGAAAATCTCAGTTCATGAAACTAACCAATTCATTATTATCATTGAAATTGAATGATGAATAATGAAACAAATTCCATAGGAGCATATTCGATTGACGAACGAATGTTCGACTGTTTGTTACTGCTTTGAACGTAAAATCAACGTTATTGCTTGAAACGTAAAATAAACTTATATGTAGCTACTTCTGATCGTGAAAAATTTCATTTCACGCTTTCTATACTATTTACCCAAAAAAATTTATTACGTTTCTTGATCTGGATTTTTATGAGACAATATAAAATTCGCTTATGTGGCTTAAGTGACAAGAATTTATGCAAATACCCAAAGGAAAAACGTTCGAAGAGAGCTCAGACAATCGTAAATCAGAGAGCGTCACAGGAACTAATGAAAAATGTGCCACAAAGGATAAAACAACTGCTAAATCATGAAAACACAAGGTGCTACACTGCGGAATAGTGTGAGGCCTTTCATGAAAATTCATTCGATGCCATTGTGAAAGATGAATTTGGTATATTTAACAGGGAGTTTCAAAGGAGATTGTGAAATATTACTTCCTTTGTTCAGATATGATAGATAGGATGGAAAAAATAGTAACTTCACTTCTGTTTTGGGGAGACTTTCCAGAAAAGGAGTCTCCAATTTCGATTGATTGTATCGTTTTCATATATCTGATTCATGTCAAACTCATTATTTTTTTAATCCCTGGTTACTTCAAATTCTGAATCTATAACTGTCGTATGTTTGATTTAGAAGAGTCAGAAATCCGGTGATGCGCGCTCCTTTCCGGCAATGGTCCATCTAAGAGAAAGCGTAATTCAAATAATTTTTCTCCAGGTACTACTCTTACAGCGACTTGAGAATTCTCAATTTGGACTTGTGTTTTGTACTTATAAAAAAATATTGTTTGTGACATGTAGATGGGAATTAGTGAACGCAAACTTCAAGGATGCTTTTTATATTTCGGGAATAGAAAATAATCATTTTTCAATGAAAATGGCTTTAGTGTTATCGAAATATTTCCCTTGATGATCAACTGCGTCTTCAGCACTCGTAAATCGTTTACCATACAGTTTACCTTCGATATTCGAAAATAAGAGAAAGTCATTAGGTGCTAAATCAGGACTGTACGGAGGATGAGTAATCAAATAGATGTTACGACAAGTATCCCGATGATAGGGATAGCATGTTAATGGGTAAGACCTGATTATTCCTCATCTTGCACGGGTTTAGACTTCAGAAGGTTATTATTTGTACGGCGAGCGACAAGTGGCTAAAGGAAGAACAAATTCCAAACAGATTTTTGAAGCGATCCAAGGCTTCAATTCAAGTGGAGAAGCAGTGACAAGAAATGAATCCAAGTACATTTAATATGAACAGTTGAACTGGAAAAGCATTTTCGTTTATGTTGGCTTCGACAATTGGACTACTTTCATTAGTAGATTCTACAAATCATTTCGACCATTATTGCTGTCTCGAAAATGGTAAGCCTTAAGCTAGTCAAAAATTCACTATTTGCCTCTGAAATATTCGTAAGAATCTTAAATTGACAAATTTCGTTTTTGGGCTTCACCGCCTTCCTTCAAAAAAATATGAAAATGTGACAAAAGAACTCCTCGTGTTTATTATGATCTTGTAAGAACCAATTTTCAATGCGAGTTTTTCGATTTTTGGTAATAGTAAAGATATGAAATTTTATAATTTGAGTGGCAACTATTACAAGAAATTCAATCATATAAGTTTGTTTCATCTTTTCTTTTCCGAAAAACATCATGATAGTCATAATTCTCAATTAGAGATATCTCAAGAAAATAAAGATCAATATCCTTCGTATCTAGACCTCATTCACATATTTCTTGAAGATTTATAGTGAAGAAGAAGTATATATTTATTGAAATAGGTAACCCTAATATATAATATCATATAAAACATATTACTGATATCATAGAAATTGAAAGTTATTATAAAAAACTTAAAATGTAGGTATCGTACAAAATTGAAAATGAAAAAATAAAAATTTCTAGTTAGAAAAATAACGACATGTGCTATTATAAATACATTGTCATATAAGTGCAGCTCCAATACAATGATAAATAGTTGAAAACAACATACAAATACTATATTTATTAATATCATCTCACCCAGTATTATTTTATCTAGCATTATGGATGGATATCAATAACTGTTTTTTAAAAATATTTATTGATGGACTAGATTCAATTACATTGGTAATTTATTGTATGCATTATACCCTTTGAAAAATAAAGAATTCATGGCACTTCTATTTGTTCTGCATACATGCAAATTAGTATGATTTCTGGTGGCATATTTGTGCACTTCTAAATTTAGACTAACAAATTCAGAAAAATATGAAGGTGATAAGTTATTCAGAATTTAATATATAAATGTCATGGTTGAATAATACGTAAGTCCGATTTCAGTGAATCTATTCACTTTTAGAACAAATCGCATACCGCGATTTTGAAGTTTTTGTAATTGAGATGTTTGATTCAGATTAAACAAAAAAAAATAGAAGCACAGTAATCAAAATGTGATTGGATAATCGCATTGTATACAGTAATTTTAGACTGAGTGGATATATTTCCAGAAATTCTTGCAAAGAAATATAGTTTTTTAAATGTTTCTCACATATATAATCGAGATGATTACCAAAAAGTAATAATTTATCTAACTGGAATCCAATGTTTTCATTATCGATTTTTAGATTTACTTCATTTAAATCGAGGTTGTTCCATTTATATTTTGTTGTCATAATCATTCCTTTAGTTTCCTTTTATTCAGTTTCAATTTATTTGCCATGAGGTACTCATTTACATCCTTTAATGCGGCATTCCTTTTATCTATAGCTTTATCTAAGCTTGTATCGTAGCATACCAATAGTGTATCATCTGAAAATAAATTTACAAAATCAACATTCATAATGTGAATGACTGTGCAAATTTTCGAATTGTTGACTGCTGTTCAAAAACTAATTATTATGTGGCATGAGTTCTTCTGTTTGCAAAAAACCTGGTGTTTGAATTCAATGAACCAAATGCTATGATAGGAATTGGTTCATACCAGTTGAATGTGTCTCTTTGAAACTATAAAAAAGGTGAATTACAATAGAGAGAATTTGAACTCGTGCTTTTTAGAGAGAAAAAAAAACGATTGCGAATCCAAACGTTCCAGGAAAACTCCCCCATATAACGTTCACAAACTCTGCTTCTTTCCCTGTTGAATCGGATGAGGGCCTAATGCAATGCATATGTTGTTTTCCGGAATCCATTTATACCGGTAGAACGGCTCGTGTCGGGTTAAGTGCACAACGAACTCGGTGCTGGATGTTCGCGGCCAACTTTACGGACCGAATCAAATCTAGCCGTACCGATTTGTGAGCGGGTTTCAAAAACTGTTTGCGAAATTGAGTTTTTATTCAAATTGGCTGGCGGTACGCCCATCTCTGTGTCGTTCGATAGGTTCTTTTGAAATTCGCCTAGTATCGAGAACGGTCGGAGATTTCATGAGTGCACTTCGACCAAGTGATTGATTTCGGAAAAACTAAATGTTCATAGGTTTGGCACGAAAATGCCGGCTTCTGCCATCGAATCTGTTCGATGTTTTCAGATATATTACAAGCTGTCAGTTTAAATAGTTCAACAAATTTCAATTTCAATTTATTTAATTCAGGTGATTGGAAATACATTTTTACATTTTGTTTATAATTTTTTTTGTTACATTTTGTTCAATATGATTCCTCCAGTGATAGTTTCAGTTGGGCAACTCAATGCTTGTATTCTGAAAGTTATCTTTTGAAGAATCATATTCCTATTCTAAAAATATATTGTGGAGCAGAGATGAGATTAATTATACATAGAATGTGTCTGATTTACTTTTTTTATATACATCATAGGCTTTCATAATGCTTGGGTATGAGAGGAGTGAAACAATTGATAGAATAATATTCCTGCTTAAAACAGGCGTATAGTTTACAATTTATGGGTGTCTTTGTGAGGGTTGGTAATTGGGAGATTAATGTTTACCTAGAATATATTGAAAATATTGTAATTTCTCATTTTTTATTATTTGGAAGAAGGTTATATAATTTGGGTCCATAAAAATGAACTGATTTTTGAGTCATAGTTTTATGCATTAAGGGAACTGTAAATTGTGTATTTGTAACATCTCTTGTTGTTCAGTAATTTTGTAGCAGAAATGTTTGACAATTCGTTTGAGACCACATCAAGCAACTATAAATGTGAAGAGATCTTACATTGAATATTTTTTGTTTCCTTATACAAGAGATTGGTAGAGTAGTTTCCGTTATTCTTCAGGACTATTTTTAAAATTGTGTTTTGTGCACTCTGTAAAGTTTTTATTGTTGAATTAAAAATAATTGTATAAGTAAAATTATCAAATGACGTTGCAAAGTTGTTCAAATTTATTTCACATCAAAAATATACTGACATGTAAAAAACAACAATTCTTTTTTCCATCATTGATTTGAAACACTCAGAGGGTCGATTGAGTCTAATTCACCTTTTTTTCATGACAATCGTTCACCATTTTTGTAATTCACTATCAGATGTATTTTTAAGCTACTCAATGAACAGAAATCAGCATGTATATTTCAGGAGTTCATTCGAATTCTTTACAAAGTCCAATATATCACCTGGGATCTAACCTGCGTCCTTTTCTATTTCTTCTGGCAACCATTGATTTCCTAAATATTGTTCTATAACAGCTTGATATCAGCATTTTGGCAAAAAAATCGATAATGAATCAGGCTAGAGACTGACAGATCTTACTACAAATCGATATTCACTTCCTATATAACTGGCTGCATTCGGACCCGAGTAAATAGCATTACAATTGGCACTCAATTAGTGATCAGCAACTGGATGGATACTGAATAATGGAATTTCTACTTGCTCAACATAAGCTACACGTTTGGGGCATACTTTGCATCCTGGAAATGATATAGTTTTTGTTCTAAGAGGTAGCATATGTATCCTATTGAATGATATGAAACCTGAGGTAATAAGTTGATTATATATTACTCACATTGTAAATAATGTATAAAATGTATTATTGACAAGTATTATTGTATATATTTCAATCTGTTTTGAAATTTTATTTTTCCGTTATTCGTTCCGTTCATCCTACGAACGACAACCCTGAAAAGTCGAAACCTCTGCTAGCTGCGGATCAACGAGGTCTTGATCTGATGTGCGATTCTCAGCACTTCAGATCTGTATCCTAGAATTGTTAGATAATTTTCAGAATTGGGGCTACTCTTTCCATTTTTATTTTTATTTCATTGATTTACGTAGTATAAAAAATAATTACGAAAAATAATAATTTATTCATTTGAAAGAAACTAAAAAGGACCAATATAATTTCGGAAAATTCGATCAACTTCTACGAAACGCTTCCATTTAACATCACTGCTATTAATTCCAATCTTGAATAATATTTATATGTTAAGTAATGTGACCAGACCAAAAAATTTCAACTGGTTTCAAATGATATACCAGCTCTGTATAATTCACTAACATTCACTAAGGTGAAAAAACTATTTTTCCCTAAAAACCCAATATAAACAAAAGCAACGCATGAGTGCCAAATTTTGAAATCATTATAGAAAATAAAATGATATATAATAGTATCGAATGACATATCAACTAGCCAGTGTATTGTTATAACCAATTATTCTCGACATAAATTCATTCCAAAAACACACCATCATTTTATTTACTATTTGAATGCGAGATTAGATAGAACGTTAAAATTCGTCTGTTCAATAACATTCAAGCATGGAGTGAATATAATTTTTCAAATGGGAAAATGAAAACAAATATGGAACTACAATGAAAACTTTTATTTTTCTCACAAAATCAGTTCAGTAATCAGATAATAGAAATATTTCGTGGTTTATGCGAGATGGTTATTTCATGGGACTGATTTTAAGGGCTATTCGGTGAATGAACAAAATCTTTTTCCCTATTTGTGATGTGATAATCTATGTAAACATATTATACAATTCATAATGAAAAATAATGAGATCTCTGAAGAAGCGTTGAAAGGGTCAATGCCCTCCGACTTGGACACTTCTTTAAAAGATCCTACATCCGGCTCCGCACGGGTACAATATGGAATAATTTCCTCGTGAAAATAGTTTGAATATACTTTTCATAACCGTCATTAATTATGAACAAGTACCTACTGCACAAGCAAAATAAAGTTCATGAAGGTTAGGTTAGGTTAGGTTTGAATATACTTTTCATAACCGTCGTTAATTATGAACAAGTACCTACTGCACAAGCAAAATAAAGTTCATGAAGGTTATGAAAATCTGGTATTTGAAGTCATTTTCAAAAAACTGTTCTTAGCGAAGATATTGTTGTGATACATGCCCCAAAGAAAATAACGTCGTTCGCCACTGGTAGCCATAAACCAATTGTGACGTAGCTGAGAGCACGCCAATATACGATGTTCGCTGCCGCTTTAGATATAGCGAGAATAATGCTACCGGCTTCGATGTTCCAGCGCCTTCGATTGCCAAATATAAGGATGGATACTGAAAACATGTAGTTAAATATCTCATTTATTCTTGTTCTGATTGGTATATATGTTTCTGGTATTAACGTTTATCTCTGAGGTTTTTCGATTTCAACTACGGAGAAATACAAAACAATTGAATTTGGGGTCTATGCATAGTGATTTCGTGAAGGGAAAAAAAGTTTAATTGGGGCAATTCAACCGACAACAGGCAATTATGTACTAATGAAAATCCACTTGGAGAATTTTTCAGTTTCGAACACATATAGAAAAATCTGAAAATGCTCGAATTTTAGTGTTAGTTTTATCTTCTTTGTTTCAGTGTGATTGAAAATCCCTGTAACATAAATTTTTAATTACCTATCACAATATGTTCATTAAACTTTCACAGAGAACGTCATTCGATTTTGGTCATCTTCAACTTTATCGGAAATGCTAATGGAATATCTTACAATTGAATTCTTTTTGATATACTAGAGAGTTTTAACAATTTGATGGCCATCAAATAAACTAATTATATTCTGTCGATAAACATAAAAATACTCAAAATGTGTTAATATCCGTACTTTCTATTTCCAATGAGTTTTTTCCACGTCGTACCACCACTAGAAAGAAGACAAATCTCATTTCGGGTATAGTTCAAGCAAACTAGATAGTGCAACGTACCTTCCAACAATTCTACTTCAAGCTCTATGACTTCTATTTGTTTGATCATAGAGCTTCAAATCCTT